>SEYY01022333.1:52500-62617 GCA_009176605.1 Armadillidium nasatum
ATAAACTATTATATTAAAGTATTTTATAAAACGTTACTTGAATTGCAGTAGAG
Organism: Armadillidium nasatum; assembly: GCA_009176605.1. Classification (NCBI taxonomy): domain Eukaryota; kingdom Metazoa; phylum Arthropoda; class Malacostraca; order Isopoda; family Armadillidiidae; genus Armadillidium; species Armadillidium nasatum. The sequence goes on from SEYY01022333.1 coordinate 52,554, forward strand.
ATACAAGAAACTCAACATACTTATTGACTTAAGGGTTATTATTGTTTTTATTAAAACAATTATTGACATTATGATTATTACAATTATAGATTATTGCAAACATGGATAAAAAAAAAAAAAAAAGATATTTATAACAATTTGGAGACATAATAAAAGGTCTAAGTAACATGAAAGTTTTTCAAAATATAATACAACAAATTAATTACCCATATACTGGAGATGCATCCATTAAACTTAATGCACGATTAAAATCATCTGATGTTAACTTTTTCCTGCAACTATGACTTAGGTATTTGTTGCAAATCTAGGAATTTTTCAAAAATAAGTACTGGTTAATATATAAAGAGTAAAAAGTATAACAGGTACTGTAAAGTATGTGAAGTTATTAAATTTAGGCTATAAAAAATAATATACAAGTAAATTGTTATTTTTAATTTAATAGCACGAAGCTGACAGCTTATAAAAATGAAGTTCCCAACCAAAAGAATGATTGATTTATTTTTAAATTTGAAAATTTACTGTAAATTTTTTTACTTATTTTTATACAAAAAAAAAAGTTACACAAAAAATAACAGCTGTCAAAAATTATATTTTCTGATACTAACAGAGAACTATAATTTGAAATGAAAAGCAATACAGTCCTGACTTACATTCAGTATTTGGTGAAGTCTGTAAGTTGCATCTGCTCCCAATGTACGAAGAACATCTGTGGAAAGGTCTGTAATGCCCACAGCTTCTGCCCAAGCTTGAATACTTTCATTAGATATTTGAGCATACTTCTTATCATCACTCATTATGGAATATTTTTAAATTATCTTGCAAATCAAAAAAATTCTCATAAAAAAACAAATACTATTGAAATTTATGAAAACCATTTAAAGCATAGCCTATCACATAAACATAACTCTGTAAAAAATGTAAAAAAATATCAGGAATAAGAAAATATTTGTAATGGCAATAGTATAAAAAAATGTTTCACAAATTGATTTATAATATCTGGTATCATCTCACTACAAAAATTATAGGTCTATGATATTTAATTAAAAAAAAAAAAAAAACTACCAAGCTAATAATACTTACATATTGGTAAGAAAAATAGTGAATGAAAAGATAATCTTTTAATAATTCTAAATATTAGGTCAAATGATTTGATAACTGTCCTAAGATACTGATGGAAATAAAATGAATTAACTGTAAATTTGGGCTTTTATTAACTTAAATTTACATGGGTAATAGTTTTTGTGAAAAATTGAATAATAATAACCAGTTTTACTACTGTTACCATAAATTCATGAGAAGGATAATGATGAACTACTGAAACTGTAATCAGCTTTATCTCTTTGTCAAATTAGTCAGCAAACAACTTTTTATCCAAATAATACATTTTATTGTCCCTTACTTTTCATCATAAGGGCAAACCTTAAATTATTTTCTCAAATAAATTTAAAGTTGGAAAATTACTATCATAAACTGTTTGAAGCTTTTCACAAGTGTAGAATTTTCATTATTTACTATGTTCATTTATATGACATATCTTTTAACTAGATAATTGCAAAGGTAGTGTTTCATATATTCCAATTGAATATAAGTCATTACCTTTGAGTAAATATAGATTTATTTAATGAAAGTAGTAATGTATATATGAAAAGATTATGACTATAAATCAAACTGAAAATGTGATTAAATATCAGTTATTAACTTGTTCAAGTATCTCTCAAAATTAAGATTATTTTATATTCTGTAAGTTTATTCTAGAATACTGTTTAACTCAGCTGATTCTAGCATCTATATAAGATCCTGGAAGCTAAGTGTTCTATGAATCAAGATCTTTAAACCTAATAGAGCAATATTCTGCTTGCTGTAGCAAATAAATTGAAAACAAATTTCTCTTAGTTTTTGCTTCAGGGATCTTCAGTGGTCATGTGATATAAAAAAAAAACTTATAAGCCAAAGACTACTTATAAATATCTTTTCTAAACATACTAAAATAGATTTATATACAAATTATTACAGAAAATTATTTTAGCATTTTCTAGTTATTAATTTATTTTAAATGAAGTAAATTTAAAAGTCATCATACCATCTCTTAAAAAGAAGTCATACCATCTCAATCTAAGAAAATACTCTTTCAGTAATAGGGTTGTTAATTTTGGAATGGCTTGCCACAGGAGGTTGTTGACTGTGATTCTGTTGCAGAATTTAAAAGGGGGCTAGATAGATATATGGATGGTTATATTGGTGGGTATAGTATGTCAATTTTTAGACCAGCTTGTGACAAAGTCTATGAATTTTATATCAGCTTATGACTAAGCCTAACTGGAAGTTTTGTAGTGGGTGTTGGTTCATTGCATGTGTAATTAGTCCAGTTTACTAAATATATATATATGTAGGGGCTTAGTTTCATTTTTATCTTACTTTGCATGAAGGAATTGATAACTAGGGATATAACAGACTAGTCTTTTTGCATGTATTAGTATTATGTTTTGACTGGGACAATCTTGATAGGCCTGTGTGGCTTCTGTCTTTATTTTTTTTATGTTCTTATGTAAATTAATTATCAGTAATTTTTTTAGAATTTTATTGATTCCAGTGTTTTTAATTATGGAGGCAGTCAAAGTCTTGGTAATACTTAGATTAATCTGAGGATTTTTTTTTTTTTTAAATTTAAAAATACAGAGATAAAATTAATTAAATTAAACCGTCAAATATGGAAAATGACTTTTCTATATTAAATCTACCAAAACCCTTAAAATTTTAATATAAAAAGATATATGTATGACATTTAATAATATAGTATACAACCTTGAAGATGTATTATAATTTAACTGTCTTCAGTAATTAATTTTTTAATGTATTGAGCTAATTTTATTTTTTTTACTACTATTTTTTGATTAACAATTTAAAAAAAAAAAAAATATTAAAATAACTATTTATATTATATATATTTTTGAATTATTTTTTTTTTTAAACATTTACAAAATCAAAAAATTAATTTTCATCTTGGAATGTGAACAATATGGTTTACTTTCTTATTAAGGTATATACAGATATATATTACATTAACATGAGTATTTTTAGAACCTGGGAGGGCCAGCAATCACCAGGTTAGCCCTAGTTACTGACCCATTAGCGTGTTTCCCCTCAAATCTAGGTTAGGTTAAGACAAACTAGTTTATAAGATCTAATAAACTATTGTGTAGAGATGCAAAAAAGTAGTGTACCTAACCTTAACCTAGCAAGCACCACTTGCTCTCTCCTGGTACCCCCATATGTATGGCTCCAATCTTGTATCAAAGGTTTAATTCTCGGCAACACTCCTTTACACCTATTCCACTCCCTTTGCCACATCTGACCACATATCCTCCGAATATCACTTTTCAATTCCGATAGTGAATACCTGACCTCTACTGGTATACCAAAAATTGTACTTTCCTTAGCAGCCCTATCCACTTTATCATGCAGCCCAATACCAACATGGCCAGGTATCCATAACATCCTAACTCTCTTCCCACTAAAGCTATGCAATAAATTTTTTATTTTATGGATGAGATAATGATCAGAATTGGAACTTCCAAGGGCCTGAAAAGCTGATAAGGAATCTGTAAATATAGCCACTTTGTAATGAGGCCTGGAATGGAAATATAAAATAGATTTATAAATAGCGAAATACTTCAGCTGTAAATGTTGTACTGTAGGTAGGCAAGGAAAACTGGAACATATTCTCCTCATATAAAAAAGCACAACCAACTTCATCACCACACTTAGATCCATCTGTTAAACATATATTATATTGTTTCCCACGAAGCTGTTCCACTTTATCCATAAACAAAGCATTATAAACTTTAGAAGGAGTAATATCCTTGGGATAATGTTCAAAGGAACTATCCAATTCAAGATTTGGAGGAACACTCACCACACCCATTGAGGTCTTTGCCAATTTATCCATTGGAATACCATTCTCGTCTATTAGTTTCTTTAGCCTGCCGAAACATGGTAAGCTATATGGTCTATGCATATAAAATTCATACAGTATATAATAGTTTTGAAAAAACTGACCTACAGGGTGTTTCAATTTTGAGATTCTGGTACTTATATAGGTCAATCCAAGCAACTTCCTTCTAATAGGCAAAGGCATGATGTTGGCTTCTACTTCTAGGAAGTCAACTCTGGTGCACTTCAATGCACCTATAGCCTGGCGTATGCCTTGATACTGAATTTTGTCCAAAGTATGGGAATGACTCTCAGAGAAAGCATCATAAATAAAACTAGCATAATCAATTTTTGAACGGACTATAGTCCTATACAAGTACAATAAAATTTCTCTATCGACACCCCAAATGTTGCTACTAAGGTACCTTAAAAGAGTTAATGCTTTCACACTTTTTTGTTTTAAATCTTCCGTGTGCCTCCTCCAAGTCAATCTACTATCCAATATTAGTCCCAAAAACCTATGACTATGTGTATAAGCAATTTCAAAATCACAGAGTTTCAAAGAAGGTGGGTTTTCATATGGTCGTTTGGTAAAAATCATGGCCCTGGTTTTAGTAGAAGAAAAATTTAATCCCCATGTCTCTGACCAACTTCGCACATCCTCAAGAGCACTCTGCATCATACACCCTGCCTCGTCCAAATCAGGATTTGACACCCACAAAGCACAGTCATCAGCATACATAGAGTACCTAAGTTGGCTGTTACAATCTTGAAAAATGTCATTTATCATAATAGAAAAAAGAGTAGGGCTTAATACACTTCCCTGTGGAATGCCAAACTCCACAGAAAAAAGTTCAGAAGTCGCATTCTCTATTTGAACCTGTATTTTTCTATCTTGAAGAAAATTTCTAATAAATATAGGAAGATTTCCTCTCAGCCCCATATTATGCAGTTTCAATAATAATCCATGAATCCAAACAGTATCATAAGCCTTTTGTATATCCAGAAAAACTCCAATCATATATTCATTCCTAATGAAAGTTTCCTGTATGTCACATTCTATAAACATTAAATTGTCAACTGTAGAAAAATATTTCCTAAAACCACTCTGTGATGAAGACAAAATCTTATGTTCCTCCAAAAATTTAGTAAGTCTCATCAAAACCATTCTTTCCATAATCTTGCATAAACAACTAGTTAATGCAATTGGCCTATATGAAGAAGTATCAGTGGGGTCTTTTCCTGGTTTCAAAACTGGAATCAATAAGGATATGCGCCAATCTTCAGGAAATGTGCCAGTAATCCATACTAGATTAAAGAACTTCAATAATTCTATTTTATTATTGTCAGTTAAATGTTGAATGAAAGGATATATAACCATATCTTTACCTGGTGAAGAATTTCGTTTTATTAATGATATTGCCAATTCAAGTTCACTCATTGTAAAGGCTGTATTATACCAACTTGGAATATCCTCTTCAAAATAAAGGCTCGCAAACTCAGCCTCAACCATATGAAATACAAATGGGTCCCGATGTGATTGTATACTACTAATCTTGGCAAAAGCATAAGCCAATTCATTTCCCACTTTTATTGGTTCCTTAACCACTTCAGAACCTTCTTTAAGATGTAATATAACAGAGGAAAGTCTACTGACATTAGTTTTTAAAAACTTCACTTTTTCCCATACTTGGGAAAGTTGTGTACTAGTTGTAATAGACATCAAATATGATCTTCGAAAAGATTTTTTAGCCTTTTTAATCTCATACCTTGATTTCGCTTTCGCTCTTTGGTAAGATATTTTATTCTGTAAAGTTGGATGATTTTTAAAAATTCTAAATTTGAAAAAAATAGACGTAATGTCCAATTTAGAAAATGGTTTTACCATCCAATTTCTAACTGATATTACTACGAAAGTAGCCATAAGATAACTCTGCTTTGTTCACCATTTGATTACTCTATGATAGGTCTTTTAAATGTGCTAAGTGGTTGGCGGGCCAAAATAGTTTTAAAGGTTCAAAAACGTGATTTAAAAATTGAAAAAAATAAACGTAATGTTCAATTTAGAAAATGGTTTTACCATCCAATTTCTAACTGATATTACCAAAGTTTACCCTATAATAAGTTACCGCAAGTAGTCAAAAAACCCTTTCCTTTATGAGGAAGAAGACAATGGAGAATTATGAATGAAGTTGTAAATAACGTAAACAACGGTTTCGGTGATTACCCTATATTTAGGGGTAAAGTAAAAAGTTTAGGGTAAAGTTTTATAAAAGATTAAATTTTTTTTTTTTTTTTTTTTTTTTTTTGTAAAAAATTAAGACATTTTCAAATTACTTAATAACTATTCTTTTTAATGAAATAATTAAATAGAAAAAATAATTAAGGAGAAAAAAAGTTTATGATTTTTTTTGGACATTTACGATAGGCTTTCGATATATATATATATATATATATATATATATATATATATATATATATATATATATATATATATATATATATATATATATATATATATATATATATATATATATATATATATATATATATATATATATATATATATATATATATATATATATATATATATATATATATATATATATATATATATATATATATATATATATATATATATATATATATATATATATATATATATATATATATATATATACAAAGTTACCCTATAATAAGTTACCGCAAGTAGTAAAAAAAACCCTTTCCTTTATGAGGAAGAAGACAATGGAGAATTATGAATGAAGTTGTAAATAGCGTAAACAACGGTTTCGGTGATTACCCTATATTTAGGGGTAAAATAAAAAGTTTAGGGTAAAGTTTCATAAAAGTTAAAATCATTTTTTTTTTTTTTTTTTTTGTGGTTTAAAGATTAATAACATTGTCAAATTACTTAATAACTATTCTTTTTAATGAAATAAATAAATAAATAGAAAAATAATTAAGGAGCAAAAAAAGTTTATGATTTTTTGGACATTTACTATTGGGTTACGATATATATATATATATATATATATATATATATATATATATATATATATATATATATATATATATATATATATATATATATATATATATATATATATATATATATATATATATATATATATATATATATATATTGTACCTTACAATGAAAAAAAAATCCTATGTACCCACAAATAATACCTTAATTAAATATTTCGATGCAAAAACACATGTTGAAGAGAAAATATATTCAGAGAAAGACATTAGCATGGCATACTACCTCCGTATAAGACAACTAGAACAAAATATTAATGTCATTCAAAATTTAATGCATATCAGATCATCGACTGGCTCATCCTGTTGAATGTTTTCATCAAAATTACTTGAAAATTCCGAATTCAAGAAAATCGAAGAAATCGGAAGTGTAAATTTTTAATTCTTTCGAAATCTTATTCTAAATGGTTATATCTCACTAGCCATTTTTAATTATAAAAAAGCAAATTACATATTTGTATTCATGAAAGAATTTACTATAGAACTTTCGAAACAAAATACTAACCCATTCTCAACGGCACTTTTCTCAGAGCTTAAAAAATTTAATGTTAGACACTTTGCTGTCTGATTTTAGTCCTTACTACTTTCATATATTGCATTTTTACATTCTGTTGTTTCCTCTCTTTAAAAAAAAAAAAATAAAAAAAAAAATAGCATTGTACACAAGTGGAGGTAGTCTTGTTGAAGCCAAAAGTACATACCAGCAGTCTATTTTTTTCACATTAAAATTTTATATAACTAGTGTACCACAAATATTATCCATTTCGAAATATTCTTTATTAAGTTTTAGATAATGAAGAACAAGTAGTTTTGTCAGGTCATTTGGAAGATGAGGAATATCATAAGTTTTTCTTCATTATAAACTACAATACTCCATTCATATCCACCTCTAGATTCGGCTAGATTCAAATAATGCTTTCAATCCCAAAGGGGAATTTTGTTATGCATATAATTGGTTTCAAATTGTTTACATAAATTTTTGTATAATTATAATTATTTTCAACAGAAAAAATGTGGTTTAGAATTAGTATGAATCTATCTCTAGCGCTTACATTCTCAATGATGAGCATACAAAAAAAAAAAAAAAATAAAAAAAAATTATGGAATGGTTAGTATAAATCAGGATTCTGAAATTTTATCAAAGTCAGAAATACGTGAATCTTTTCTTCATTCGAAGGTTTCCTTTATAATGATCGTTTTTTTTATCTCTTTTTCGAAGTCTTACATTTTATTTCAATGATTTTACAAGTATATGTACGTTTCTTCCGTTATTAGATGGATATTTTCACCTAAATACCGACTACAAAAAATCATTACAGGACTTGATGAATTTCCTAATTGTGTTTTGACTCTAGAATTGGCAGTAAAAGCGTTCCAATCTACCATACCAGAATCTAACTACATGGCATTTACATTAATATCATTCATTTCAGTATGTCATAGAAGTATTTCCTCATCGTACACTCTCACTATAACACTCGAATCTGAGCGTAGATTCATCTTTATTTACTTCAAAATTACTTAAGAATTCATCTATTTCCAAGAGGTCTTTCGTCATGTCATTTTCCTTTATATTTTACCCAGATGGTGAATAATGGTTTCTGAAGTAAGAATAAATCACATTATGTTTGAAACTACATTTATAATAATAATAAAAAAAGTCTGAGATAAAATAAGGAAATAAGCTTTTGACACAAAAAAAAAAAAAAAAATATATATATATATATATATATATATATATATATATATATATATATATATATATATATATATATATATATATATATATATATATATATATATATATATATATATATATATATATATATATATATATATATATATATATATATATATATATATATATATATATATATATATATGAAGACTGGTAGGAAAAGAAAAAAGTCCCAAAGTAGCTTTATTTTATGTATGTTCAGCAACTGAAAAAAAAAAAAAAATAAAGATTATCACGATATATAATCATATAATATGAAAATAAGTAAATAATATTATATAATTCCGTAAATTAACTTTTCAAAAAAAATGTATAACAAAATACTCGAAAATTTAAGTTTGAAGTTTATTAAAAGAATAATCTTAAAAAAAATAAATAACATAATTCAAGATAAATAATAATAAATCTTTACCAATGGAAGCTTTTCAGCATTATCTGTATACAGAATATCGAAACATCTGGCTTTAAATATTTTGTAACGTTTTTCCTAAATACATTATTTTTTAAAATCCCACTTAAAATATCCGGGAGGAACTAAAAAAAAGTATCTGAATTACTAAACTATTTCTTAGTGGGGGTGAGGCATATGATTCCTCCATCTCTAAAATATTTCTTTCTACTTCTAGTTTTATATCATGAATGTTAATATGTATAACTTATATGCTGAATGTTTTTACAACTTGATGTATTGAAACATGAATAAATTTGTGCAACCTTTCTAATTCTAAACATAAATCAGTAATAATTCCAGATATATCATTGGACTCATTAATTTTATAAGTTACTATAATATCCCGAGCTTTAAAAACCAAGACTCGACAAACATAAGTACATAATTCCTAAATATTTAAATTGGGTTTTGCACTTTTCTTAATGTACATTTTTTATTTAAAATTGCTAATAAGATTTGTTAAAAAAAAAAATTTTTTTTAGTAAAATTACTTTTCAGAAATGGATTTTGAAATTCCAACCTGCTTTTTAGTTCCTTGCAAGTGCTAGATACAAATCTACAGAATTCCCACTGCTTTCTCTATATCCATTTCTTCTTGAACTTTGGTTGCAAATATAGTTCTTGATATGTTTTTTGCTGAGTAATTAGATGATACAATTCTTGATATATATTCTCTAGTACATTCATCATCCTTGAGGATTTCATTTCTGAAACATATGAAATTCAAAACCTACAATTAAAACTTCTTTCAAGATTTATGCTATTGTTATAGTTTACCTATGGATTATTATTATTATTATTAATAAAAAGTAGAAATGTGTTGGTGATAACGGTAGACGTCTACAACAGCTGCTATAGAACAACCGGAAAGGAAATCAGAGAGAGGTCTCTCTCTCTCTC
>SEYY01022334.1:5000-23011 GCA_009176605.1 Armadillidium nasatum
GAATTTTTCTTTGCTTTTGTTATGTATATTTTTCCTCATTTACATGTTTTGTGTGTTTGTGTACGTTTTTGGACTTACCCAAATATGCATACATTTAAATAATGGTTGGCATTAAGTTTGCATTTCGTTCTAAATTTTCCTGAAGTTGATATTTATTGAATTTCCTTAATTAACTTAATTATACATAAACGATTTCATTACGATAACACTCCGTTTGTGGAGTGAGAAGTAATGAAATAACCTCATTTAGGAAACAATAATTATTTACTTAAAAACTAAAATTTCAATTTGAAAAATTAAAAATAGCAGAAAAATAAAAAAGTTACCCATAAATTTTGTTTTAAAAATATTTATTATTTTATATGATAATTTTTTTAATTCTTTTACATATCCCTTGATAGATTCTCAAAATATAATTAAATATATATATATATATATATATATATATATATATATATATATATATATATATATATATATATATATATATATATATATATATATATATATATATATATATATATATATATATATATATATATATATATATATATATATATATATATATATATATATATATATATATATATATATATATATATATATATATATATATATATATATATATATATATATATATATATATATATATATATATATATATATATATATATATATATATATATATATATATATATATATATATATATATATATATATATATATATATATATATATATATATATATATATATATATATATATATATATATATATATATATATATATATATATATATATATATATATATATATATATATATATATATATATATATATATATATATATATATATATATATATATATATATATATATATATATATATATATATATATATATATATATATATATATATATATATATATATATATATATATATATATATATATATATTAGAGGTGGACCGGATAGTAATTTTTTACTATCCGCGGATGCGGATGCGGTTGCGGATATTCAATTGCGGATATCCGCAGATGCGGATGCGGATGCGGATAGTTTAATTTTTTAAGAGTTTTTGCCATAGATTCTTGGAATTTTAAATATAATATCCAGAATCTATGTTACCACTTTGTGGGACGGGGACCCAACTCTTGAACACCCCACCAACCTCTTTCCCCAACCTCCACCCATTTGGAAAAAGGTTATATATATATATATATATATATATATATATATATATATATATATATATATATATATATATATATATATATATATATATATATATATATATATATATATAACCAGTAATTCAGTATTCCTTCACACTTCACAGTTTCACATATTCCATTTGAAGTTAATAATTAGGTAAGTTATTTTTTAGAAATAAAAGCTTTTGGGCTCTTTCAGGTGAAAGTTTGGTTCGCTTTTCGTCGTAAATGAGGCCTGCTCAACTGAAAAGACGCTCACTAGCAACACTAGTTGAAGGACATGCTAAATAAGTCCTTGCCAGCTCAGCAAGAAAAGGGAAACTTTTGCAATTATCTCTCCACCAAACCAGTTGGTCTTTATCTGCCTCCAAACGTGGGAGTTTCAGATAATTTTCAATAATCGATATTGTATCCTTTGACACTTCTGACTGTGATTCTTCATCGCTGCTGGAAGCTAGAAGATCTTTCATTGATTTAGCAATGCTTAAGCTAACAGATTTTGTTTCTTTTGTATCTGAGAGCTTTGGCTTTTTCTTGAAAGGCGTCATTTTAGCTGTTTCTATCATCTCATCGCATAAGCATCCTAATTTGATTTTAACATTCTGAGAAAAAAGTGGTTTAAAAAATTTTGTTTTGTACCTAGAATCTAAAAAGGTAGCAATTGCATAAGCATCATCATTTTCCAGGTTTTCAAATCTGTCGTTCATTTCTTTCATTAATGTTTCAGTCATCCTTGAAACTCCCTTAGACTTAATAACATTTGTTAACACAACTTTCAATGTTGAAACAAGTGGTATCACATCTGACAAACATGATTCAGCTGAACTTATAGTCTTTGTTAATTCTTCAAAAGTCTTAAGGATATTAATACAATTATTTAAAATGTCATTTTCGTCACATGTTAGAGGCTTTATTTTTTGTGCTGCTTGAAGCATAAATGCAAATGGCCTCATTAATTTCGCTCATCCTCTCAAGCATATGCAAACTACTATTCCAAAGTGTTTGAATATCTTGCATGACAGAAAGTGGACGAACATTTAATCTTGTTTGTATTTTCTTCAGCTCATTTTGGGCTACAACGGAGTGATTGAAATGCGTAGCAATTAACCTACATTTGGTTATTAAATCGGATACACATTTTTGACTCATAATGGAATTTTTAACTACTATCTGAGTTTGGTGTGCAAAGCAATCTACATTTTCACTCTTAACAGAGAAAGTGCTTTTTTTATATTTGTGACCGAATCCCTGACTACGCAGTGCACTTCATTTAATGAAATCTTCCATTTTGTCAGCATCTTTTCAAATACAGTTTCAAGATAGTCGCCTGTATGGCGTTTAGAAAGAGGTTCTGCATTCAATACAAAGTTTTACCTTTGAAAATTTTTATCGATTGCATAGCAATTTTTTACTATCCGCGGATGCGGTTGCGGATATCCGCGAATGCGGATATTGGAAAAATGATGCGGATATCCGCAGTTGCGGATGCGGATGCGGATATCCGGTCCACCTCTAATATATATATATATATATATATATATATATATATATATATATATATATATATATATATATATATATATATATATATATATATATATATTAGGCATGTAGAATTTGTTAAAAGAGTGGTTCGAAAAGTATCCCAAGTCTTCCAACAAGGAGAACTGTATGAGTGGAGCCACCCCAGATGTGTGAAGCATACTCCATACAAGGACGAACAACACCCCTATACAGAGCAAGCAACTGAGGTGGCGTGAAGTAATTTTGAAGGTGCCTCAGAACACACAACCTCTTAGAAGCTTGTTTAGAAAGAGAAATAATGTGATATTTCCAATAAAGATCATGAAGCTTATGAGATAAACTGTGAATATGCAGAAGAGGGAAACGATCTGGTTTGGTTATAGAATTTAAGGCTCTAAAATTACTAAAAAAAAGGATGCCATTCACCTGTCGACTTCTTTGGGACGAGTTGAAGAGGTGATGATCAAGAGAATTTAGAAGGCAGGATAATACCATTTTTTAGAAGAGTATCAAATTCAGTTTTAGCCACTGCTAACTTGTCTTTAGTAAGACGGCGGAATTTAGCATTAATAGGAAGAGCATCATCTATTTCGATGCGAAGAAAAATATTACGTGTATGCTTTGCATTACGTAAGGGATTTTCAGGCGAAATAAGTGATGGAAAATACTTTTAAAATTGGGTAACAAAGGAAAGATCCGAAACTGTATTAAAAATGGGTAATGGAACTGAACCACTCAAGATTCTAATAGGAGCACTAATAATCGTAGTAAAATCCATAATAAGTCTCAGACCACAATCCAAAATTAATCAAAATGTTGCAAAAAATCTATGCTGAGGAGGAGGATAGCCATTTCTGCGACCAAGAAAGTCTATTGAAATTCACGACCAAGCGACGGTAAAGTAAAAACTGCGGTAATTTAGCCGTGACACTTAATGGGAGTATTACTTGATGCCGTGCATGAAACAGAAGTAGGAGAAAGGAAAGAAATTTTTGGTTAATGACATAGGTAGGACAGAAATACTAGCTAAAGTATCGACTAAAAGTCGACAATTGCGCCGAAATAAAAAGAGTAGTTGTGAAATGTGAGCCCAAAATGGCTCTCAATTGGATCTTGCAGTACTGGTTTTCCGGAGTGGGCATAAGTGAAGAAGAGCGGGAAGGTGCAGGTGAAGAAGGTCTTGAAGAGGGTTGCAAATTTACACCCTGTTTATTTGGTCATTTACACCAAAGTTTACAGGTTACAGCTTGATCAGCAAAATGTTCTAGTTATTATAGAAAGGTTTCAGACCTATAGGAATAGAAGAAGACGAAGGAGCGCCTTTGGAGGTACTCTTGGCAGGATTTGCAACTACAGGGGCGTAACTTGCCACAGTTTGTGTTGAAGTTACAGAAAATAGTAAAAGATCATTAGCAAGAGTGTCCAATTGTTCTAATATGAGAGTAGTTTGAACAGCTATAATAGGGCAAATAGAAACGGTAGGAGCGTCAAGGAAACGAAGGTGAACGATGTTGTCACCGACATTCAATTTAGAAGCTAAATATAAATGTCGCAAAGATAGGAGGAAGGTCTACCTGTAAATGATTGTTTAGAGAGAAACTCTTTGAATATTTCCGTTTTACTTCGTTTATAGAGAGAAAGAATAGATCCTTGAGAGAAGCATAATTCTTGCTCTCTAGTTCCGAAGGGGAAATGCGAGCGACAACTTTGGGAGGAAGATTGGAAGGCGTGTGATAAAACCGCATCTACTTAGAGTTAATCTTAGCAAGATAAAACCTAGCTTCCAAATTATAGAGCCTAGAACTAACAGAAGACTAAAAATACAGGAACTTTAACTCTTACCTGTGCCAAATCAGCAGCTTTCTGATCCTTGGTATCCGTCATCTTGATCCCACAAACGACTCAGGGGAAAGTTGTTCGGGGAGAGCTTTGGGAGACTTCGTGAAGGCACTGGGTGTTTTTCTCGGGGCTACCAATATATTGGGGTTGGGTTGGTTAGCGAGTCTTTCCCTATATCTAGAAGATTTATGTTCGTTTTCGTAGCAGCTTTCTCAACATTGAAAACCTAAATACCCCAGCTACTAACGCTAGCTTTATCTGGTTGAAGCCAGTCAATCACCTCGCACTACAAGTGTCAAAAGTAATCATAATTTGACTTTATCGGAAAACTTGGAATACTTTTTGAAACTCATTTTACAATTTCTACATGTCTAATATATATGTGACTTCCGATGTACATCCTACGAGTTGAATCTACATTTTTAAAGTAAATTTACATATACAATGATTCTTATTGATATCATTATTAGTATGAGAATCTATCAAGGATATGAAAAAGAATTATAAAAATAAACATAGAATAATAAATATTTTCAAAACATAATTTAAAGGTAAATGGGGTTACTATATATATATATATATATATATATATATATATATATATATATATATATATATATATATATATATATATATATATATATATATATATATATATATATATATATATATATATATATATATATATATTTTGGGTTTATATTTTAAAGAAACCCTGAAGTTAAATAAGAGACAGTAATGTGACTGTCTGTCCTAAATTTTAAAGTAAAATAAACCAAATATTAAGATATATTAGCCTAAATTAAAAGTAAATTATAAACAATAAGAATATAAAGTCACTCACCGAGTATTAAGATAACATGAGCTTCTAGCCAAGTTTGTTAATTATTTGTATCGTTTATTTTGTATTTCCATAAAAAAGTGGTTACGGAGATAGTGCCTTTAATCGTTAAAGACTTTATTTAAGTTTAGTAAGTAATTTAAAGTAAACAGTACCTCTCTCTCAAATGAACAATTGCCATATAAACATTAGGTCAATAAATCTAGACTCTATTACCATCTAAGAACTTTTCAAAACCGTAAGTCTAGTATTAAAGTCAATTTTTAAACCCCATAGAATACCTAACAAGCCTACTCTATGCTAAAAGTTAAGATCAACAATGCAAATTATAAAAAGAGTAGGACTGTCAATGTCTTAGTTCCAATATAGCAATCTGAGCCCAAATTCTGTCCTAACATTCAAATAAACAATTATAATTCTAAGAAAGGTCTCTTAATAGTTAAATACTTTACATTCTCTGGAAGATCTTGTCGATGAGGTTGATATAATTATTAAAGAACACTTACATTTTTAATTTTATATGCAACGAGCTCTAAGGTATATAAGCAAGTGAAGTCTAGCGTGTTTAAAAATTCGCCTAACAACCCTTATTGTTGCCATTCCTAAGAAATCTAATTTTTTGGGGAAATTTAGGTACCTCAAAGATAGACCAGTTAGATTTTCACTAAAGGCAAATATAAAATCAAAAATAATTTTATCTTTAAAAGCAAAATGCAAGTATTTTCTCAATAATATATATATATATATATATATATATATATATATATATATATATATATATATATATATATATATATATATATATATATATATATATATATATATATATATATATATATATCTGCTATAACTCTCACAGACTATTTTCATATAGAAAATTAATGTCTGTTATTGGACACGAACCAGCAACCTTTAAGAAGGTAAGTCTTGCACACTGACCGCTAGTCCAGTGGACAACGCTCATGATTTACCATCTTAAATGTTGCTGGTTCGAGTCTAATATCGGACATAAATTTTCTGTATTATATATATATATATATATATATATATATATATATATATATATATATATATATATATATATATATATATATATATATATATATATATATATATATATATATATATGACTACTTTAAATATTTTTCGCTTTAGGCTACGTTTTAGGATTTTGTCAAGGTCAGATAACATTCAATGGGACAATACTGTTTATTTTGTTATTTTGCATATTTTAAAGAGAAACGTACTTGTGAACATATTAAAAGATAAACACAAAAATTCAACACACACATGCAAACGCACCTGTATATATATATATATATATATATATATATATATATATATATATATATATATATATATATATATATATATATATATATATATATATATATATATATATATATATATATATATATATATATATATATATATATATATATATATATATATATATATATATATATATATATATATATATATATATATATATATATATATATATATATATATATATATATATATATATATATATATATATATATATATATATATATATATATATATATATATATATATATATATATATATATATATATATATATATATATATATATATATATATATATATATATATATATATATATATATATATATATATATATATATATATATATATATATATATATATATATATATATATATATATATATAGTGCGCAAAGCTTAACTTCTGGCACTTTGATCGGGCTGACTGGAGGGCATTGCGTTGCTTCTTCGCTAACTATTCCTGGAGGGACTGTTTTTTCTGTGAAGACGATAAGGGAAGGGCTGTGATCGTTAATGGGATGAGCAGGTTCATTTCTTCTTCATATAAATTTTTCTATCTTTCTCTCTCAGAATCCATTGTTCAATAGTGTTTCCCCTCGTGCCAATCAGTCTGGAGACATCGCGTATTGAGAGGGGAAAAATTCTCCTTCTCTTTTCAATCTTGGTAATTTTCATTCAACTCGGAAACATTGCAGGGATATTCTTCGTCGAATAAAGCAGACTTTAACCAAACGAAGGTGTGCTGATAAATCTTCCTTACCTCTTGCAAAAAAAAAAAAAAAAAAAAAAAAAAAAAAAACTGAAAATGCTAATCTCTTCGACCTCTATTCTCTTCTAATTCAGCCGTGGACGACTCTGACAATCCTCCTACTACTTCTTTTCCTCTCATATGTCCCATGCCTTTACCTGTGATTACGTTTGATCAGGTGTATTGGATTTAGAAATTTATGAACTCGAGGAAGGCAAGCGACCTGGATGGCATTCTTCCCGAGTTTTAAGAGAGTGTGCTTCTTAGCTGGCTCCGTCTTTCGTTCAATTTTTCTCTCTATGTCCCAATATTAGTACTTTCCTTCTGTGTTGGAAACGCACATTAGTCCAACCCATTCCGAAAGAAGTTAACCTGGTACATTAAACCGGGTACAGCATGTGACACTGCTTTCCAAACTCCCCTCCTTTGGATTTCCTCCTTATCTTTGCTTACTTAAGTTTAGTTTTCTTTCTAATCGTTCCATTTCGGCTGTTGTTGATGAGGCGACTTCTTACTTTCCTGTTAATAGAGGTGTTCCTCAGGGTTCTGTCTTGTCTCCTAATCTATTTCTACATTTCATAATGATCTTAGTTGCTCATCTAACCCTATTTATTCATATGCCGATGACTCGACACTCCATTATTCTATTCATTTCAATATATACTCCCTCTTTTGCATATAGAGTTGTCTTTCGTCTTCATCTTTCCGATTCCATTCTTGTTGATCTGGATAGAATTTAAACTCTTTAAAAATTCAACTTCTTGAAATCTCCCTCTCAAAGACACCTCCTAACTTTCCTATTTCTTTTGATGGTTATACCATCTCTCCTGAAGACAGTATAAGCATCCTTGGTCTTCATATAAACAAAAACAATGTCTTGGAAACCTCATATAACAATGGTTACTAGGGTGGCTTCAAATAAGCTGAGAGTTCTGTTTAGTCTGCGAAAGTTATTTCTTCTTCGCAGTTACTGCAATTATACAAGGTCCTCATCCGCCCTTATATGCGTACTGCATTTATATCTGAGGAGGCTTTTGGATAGGGTTGAGTCAAAGCCTAAAAGACTTATAAATTGTTCCGTTTTTCTAATTCACTTGAGCCTTTATCTTTGCGATGTGACGTTGGTGTTTTGCCTCTTTTTCTAAAGGGACTACACAGGTAAATGTTAGAAGGAACTGTCCACTCGTATGCCTGAACCTTTACGGCGTTCTCGTAACACAAGGGGTGCATTATCTGTATATAAATTTGTTTGGACATTGGAAACTCCAGGCTTGTCCTCTGTGGTGCCTCCTTCATTCCAGCCACATATATTTTGGGAAATTCTCTCCCATCTTTTGTGCTTCTTGCCGAATTTAATTTCAATTATTTTAAAGCCCGCGTCTGTGCTCACCTACGAACTTGTAGGGGTTCTCTTTTCCTTTCATTGCTATAACATCCCCTCCCTCCTTTAAATAGTTTTGTCCGTGAGTGGTGGTGATGCGTAATATATATATATATATATATATATATATATATATATATATATATATATATATATATATATATATATATATATATATATATATATATATATATATATACCTCTGGTGGGCAAAGAGCAGAGCCTACCTAAATTCCACCAGAGTTAGGGGGAAAGACGGGAACCTGGTCAAATTAAAGGCAAACATGACCTGATACACGACGTTTAAAGGTGTGTAAGTCATAGGAAGTTGGGAAAATAGAAGAAGGGAGTGTGTTCCAGACTTTACCAGTAGCGTACATGTAGGACAGAGGATAGCTGTTAAGTCAAGGGTCAGAGAGTTGAACAGAGAAAGGATGAGACTGTGAAGAAAGTCGAGTCGCACGAGCCCTTCTCAGTGGAGGAGGAATGCGACGAGTGAGTTCAGAAGAGTAGTGTCCATTGTAATAGCGATAGTATAGAGAGAGTGACGCAACAATTCGACGGGTATAAAGAGTCTGGAGAGAATTAGTGAGAGCAGGAGAGTTGATAAGACAAAAAGCTCTAGAGTCCACCTTCTCAAGGAGAGCTGTATGAGTGGAACCACCCCAGGTGTGTGACGCATATTCCATGCAGGGATGAACAACACCCCTATACAGAGCAAGCAATGGGAGTGGAGTGAAGAAATAGTGAAGGCACCTCAAACACCTAACCTCTTAGAAGCTTGTTTAGAGAGAGAAGTAATGTGATCTTTCCAAGAAAGATCATGAGAAAAAGAAACACCGAGAATATTAAGGAGAGATGAAGGCTTGAGTTGTGAGTTTTCAAAGAAGATATCATAGTTGTGTGGAAGATTGTATCGAGTAGAAAGACGGAGAAATTGATAGGAAAGATCTTTGAGCAACACCACTATTAATAGATTTATAGGATGAACGGTGGCCGTCTATAACAGCTGCTATAGAACAACCTGAAAGGAAATCAGAGAGAAGGATAGATTTCGAAAGTGGGAAGTTTCGAAATCAAAGCTTTGTCCAGACCCTATCGAAAGCTTTAGATACGTCCAGCGAGACAGCAAAAGATTCATCGAAATGCTAAAGAGAGGAGGACCAAGAGTCAGAGAGAAGGAAAAGATCACCAGTAGAGCGTTAGAGCGCTTCTTATTAAAGCCATACTAACAATCAGAGATAAGATTAGAAAAATGGAGATGTTTCCAAATCTTCCTGTTAAGGATAGATTCGAAAACTTTAGAAAGAATGGAGGTTAAAGAAATGGAACGGTAGTTAAAAGGTTGGGAGGGATCCCTTTCTTCTTCACAGGCTGAATGAGCGCATGTTTCCAGCAAGAAGGGAAGGTTGAAGAAGAAAGACATAAACGAAATAGTTTGCCATGGCAGGGTGCAAGATCAGAAACACAAGTTTTGAGAATCACAGGAGGAATACTATCAGGACCGTACGCCTTCTTAGAGTTAAGCTCAAAGAGAGCAGAAATAACTTATTTATAAGAAATTACAATTTTAGGCATAAATGAGTTGGAGATGGTTGAAGGAGTTGAAACAGCTCAGTAATCGCCTAAGGGTGAATTAGATGCAAATGTTTGAGGGAGGAGTTCAGCTTTAGAAGAAAGCAAAATGGCAGCTGAACCATCAGAAGATACTAGATGAGTCAAAGAGGAAAAAGCAAAATTAAAGTTCACATTTTTTGCAAAAGGCCCGAAAGGGCGTGAAAAAGAGGAACCAGAAAGATTATTGCATTTGCGGTGGAGAAAAGAGTTACTAGTGTTACGAAGAATAGATTTTGCACGATTCCGGGAAGAAATATAAGTAGCGTGAGTTTCTGGAGTTTGAAGACGACTGTAATTCCTTAAGACAGCATCCCAGAAGCGGCGATAACAAGTATAGTTAAAGAAAGGTTTTTTAGGCTTAGCAGAAGTTAAAGAATATGGAATGTATGCCTTCATGCCAGAGAGAATCACCTCGGTTATGTGCTCCGCACACTTCAGGGACCTCTCTCACAGAAACAGTAATCATTCTATCATTCTAAAAAATCTGAAAAGTACAACCACAAGTCAGACCAGTTAGTGCCACCGAAATGCCAGAAACGTTTCCTTGCCGAAGGCGGGGATCGTTCTTGCGGAAGACTTGAAGAGACAGGACAAGATACAGAGATAAGAAGGTGATCAGATGAACCCAGAGGAGGAATGAGTTTAACAGTGTAAGGAGAAGGATAAGAAATTAGATAAAAAACAAGTATGTTGGATTCATCACCAAGGCGGTTAGGGATACGGGCAGGGATATGCACCAACTGCGCAAGGTTTTTCTGGATAGAAAATTGGTAGGCCAGTTCACCAGCCGGATTATGAGAACTAGATGAAAGCCATTGGAGGTGTTGAACATTGAAATCACCTAAAATGATGATTTGGGAGAAAGAAGAAGAAGAAATAATGTGTTTTATTTTGGAGTTAAGATAGTCGAAAAATTTTGGATAGTCTGTAGAGCTAGGAGATAAGTAGACAGTACAAATGAATTTAGTTGTAGAGTTGCAAGAAAGTTTAAGTCATTAAGTAGAAAATTCAGAAGACTCCAGATTAGAGACATGAGAACAGACAACATCGTTGCTCACATATGCGCAACATTCGTCTTTGACTGAAAATTGAGGATAGGATGAAATAGAGTAGGGTTTGCTGTCAGAGTACTCAAACATTTGAGTTTCAGTTAAGAACAAGAGATGAGGTCTAGATTAAGAGGGGCTGTGCTTGGCAAAGTGGAGATTAGATGAAAGACCGCGTATGTTAAAGAAATTAATGAAAATGAAAGCTCGTGCACCAGGGCAAGTCGGTAACAAGGTCTTGGTGGCACCAACCCCATCACCGGAGGCAACCAACTCCCAATTGGTAATTGGGGGAAAGAGTGGATGAGAGGTTTTATTTGGAATCCGCCCTTCTTGAATTCTCTGAGTCAGATTTGTATTTCGCCATTTTTTTATTTAACAGATAATGAAGGTGCAAGGGCTCGTAAATTTGGTGGATACACGTGAAGACCGCAGGAGCGCAACTTGAGATCAAGATTTTCTAATGATTTCAAGAAAATGCAAGAAAATTAGTGCAAAACATGATCAATAATATACCTAAGTTCTGTGACGTCAATGTGGAAATATATGTTGAATAATGGTTAATGAGTATATTCTAAAAATCAGAACAAGCACCTTTATATGTAAAATGTAAAGAAACACAATATGCGTGTTTTGAGGAGTTTTCTTTAGCTTATTTTAAAGGTAAAACTCGACTCTATTATTATTTATTGAGTAAATGCATTTTCATATTTACAACTTACGTATTATAATATCTAAAAAGCGAGAGTGCATGTGTAGTGCAAATAATCTTAAAAACAAAAGTGTAATATGAGAAGGAATAGTAAATGAATCAATTTTGAGGTGAACCTAGTTTAGTGGTTAGTGGAATATCGGGTAGGGGAGGTACTACATGATAGGGTTCTGCATCATAAATGATGTTTCGAGTGACTGTATCTTTTCTTAATGGCGTAAAGTGACAGACTTAGGACTCTAAAACTTGCATTGGGTATATAGATTTTCAATAGCATGTTAATAATTCTGAATATTACCACCTTCCTATTGCTATTAGTGGAGTTGCCAATTGAGAATTTAAAGCTCTTTTATTTTTTCAAAACAAAAAAAAAACACAAATTTTGGAGTAAAGCTATTTAAATTTAAAGTGGAGGTAGTCTATTATTAATAAATAAATAATAAGAGGTCTTCATTTACCTTCGCTACACTAAATATTCAATAATAATATATATATATATATATATATATATATATATATATATATATATATATATATATATATATATATATATATATATATATATATATATATATATATATATATATATATATATATATATATATATATATATATATATATATATATATATATATATATATATATATATATATATATATATATATATATATATATATATATATATATATATATATATATATATATATATATATATATATATATATATATATATATATATATATATATATATATATATATATATATATATATATATATATATATATATATATACCTCTGGTGGGCAATGGCCAGAGACCTACCAGGTTACCATCACAGTTAGGGAACAATCCAGAAATCGGGTTAATTTAAAAGGCCGACATGTCCCGATACACGGCGTTTAAAGGTGTGCAAGTTATGGGAAGTTGGAAAAATAGAAGAAGGGAGTGTGTTCCAGACTTTACAAATACAGTGCATGTAAGATTGAGCATAGCGGTCAAATCTGAGGTCGGAGAGTTGGATATAGAAAGGATGAGAGTGTGTAGAAAGGCGTGTCGCACGAACTCTTTTCAATGAAGGTGGTATGCGACGAGAGAGTTCAGAAGAGTAGTGTCCATTGTAATAGCGATAGAATAGAGAGAGTGACGCAATAGTTCGACTGGTAGAAAGAGACTGGAGAGAATTAGTGAGAGCAGAAGAGTTGATAAGACGAAAATCCCTAGACTCTACCTTCTCAAAGAGAGCTGTATTAGTGGAACCACCCCAGGTGTGTGACGCATACTCCATACAGGGGCGAACAACACCCCTATACAGAGCAGCAAGTGGGGAGGAGTAAAGATTTTCTGAAGGCACCTCAAACACCTAACCTCTTAGAAGCTTGTTTAGAAAGAGAATTAATGTGATCTTTCCAAGAAAGATCATAAGAAAAAGAAACACAGAGAATATTAAGGAGAGATGAAGGCTTGAGTTGTGAGTTTTCAAAGAAGATATTATAGTTGTGTGAAAGATTGTGTCGAGTAAAATGATGGAGAAATTGAGTTTTGACGCAACAATTTGACGGGAAAAATGAGATTGAAGAGAGTTAGTAAGAGGAAAAGAGTTTAAAAGACGAAAAGCCCTAGACTCCACCTTATATATATATATATATATATATATATATATATATATATATATATATATATATATATATATATATATATATATATATATATATATATATATATATATATATATATATATATTATATCACCTCTAGTAGGAAAAGCTTATAGGCCTACCAAAATTTTTATTATTATTATTATTATTATTATTATTATTATTATTATTATTATTATTATTATTATTATTATTATTATTATTATTATTATTATTATTATTATACTATTATTATTATTATTATTATTATTATTATTATTATTATTATTATTATTATTATTATAATTATTTTATCATTTTATATATATATATATATATATATATATATATATATATATATATATATATATATATATATATATATATATATATATATATATATATATATATATATATATATATATATATATATATATTAATGTTATTATAATCATTACCGTAATAATGGATTTTAAAGTTCAATATTTTAAATGAAAATCTTCTTATCTTTAAATACATCCCCCTCCCAACCCCCCTAGGTACTAACACAAAGTATACTGGCCAGAACACCCCGAATAATACCCAAGAGAACCATACGGTCATGCATAGGTTATTTTTTAGTTGACTTCTTGAAGACTTTCAATTTTTAAAATATTGACCACCAAAAGCTACAATAATAGTCTTATTGGATGCTTGGCTTCAACTCCTTGTATTAGTAGTATAATCAACAAATTATTAGCTTCACTAGCTAGCAATAACTTAAAACTAGCAAATAGTTTGTGAAATAGTTTATCACTTTTATAATAGTATTTTAACAAAATTATCACAACAGTAATTAAACAAACTGTATTTAACAGCAACTGCTTTAATAACTCCTTTTAACACTGCACTTTTAACAATAATTTTAACAAACTGCATACAGCGTACTTAAACTATGTACTTCATAAGTATAAACAATGTACATACTGTATACTATCAACAAAGTACTTATACTTCATGACTATATACTGACTTAACAATGTCTGAAACTTTTTCCTATACTTAATTTTATTCACTCTTGCGCATTGTCACGTGGGCTAATATTTATAATTATTGCTTCGTTTTAGAGCGATATTATTTTGTAACGATGTAACGATTTTAACAGTAAGAATTTTAAATTTTTTTAACAAGAATTTTAACATTTAATTGATTATTTTATTAACTAAAACTTAATTATTTAACAATTTTATCATTCTCCCTAAAGAGAGTTGCAGAGAATCTGCAAATTCTACATTAAATTTAATTTTGATTTTATTAATTTGTCGCATTTTTCTGCAGCCTGTATTTTTGGTCTACCAATCACCAAATTTGATCTATCTTCATCATTTTTTGGTACATTTTTATTTATGGACAACTCTTGTAGAGATGTCTTATCATGAGACAAGGACATTTCCAATGGATATAAATTGTTTATAGAATGATGACCTATTTGACCATTAATTTGTTTACCTTCACAAAACGTATTTTATTATCATGACCTATTATTAGTTCTAAAACTCTACCAGACATCCAGAATAGACGTGGTTTTATTTCAGATTTAATTAATACAATATCATTTACCTTAATTATATTGTCCCAAGATAATTCATAAATCTTACTCATAGATTCTCTTAAGGACAATAAATACTCTTGATACCAAAGTTGTTTAAATTTGTTGAACAATTCCTCTTGAGTATCAAGAGTTTGCTCCAATGTATTTTGTTTTGTCTCTTTCCATACATCTTCTGATTCTCCTCTTAAAATTAAAGAAGAATTACAATTTAACCTTAAAAAAGAATTTGGTGTTATAATTTCAATGTCACTGAACTCTGACCTATAAGTGAGTGGTCTAGAATTTATTGCATTTTTTATGAATAACAGGGTGGTGAGCATTTGAAAATATGTTAATTTGGCATGACCTATGACTTTGTACATACAAGATTTAAGAGTACGAATCTGCCTTTCATAAAATGCTCCTGCCCAAGCAGAAAATAAAGGAATTTTTACATGTTTTATATTATTAGAATTTAACTCCTGCTTGAACTCGTTGGACTCTAGGGCTTTAGCTAAAAAATTGGCACCTTTATTAAATGTACGCGCGTTATCTGAGTATATATAATCTGGAATGGTATAATGATTACAGAAGCGTTGGAATGCAAGTAGGAATGTTGGTACACTCATGTCTGGCACTAACTCTAAGTGTATAGCTCTTATGTTTAGGCAAGTGAAAATTAAAATGAACATTTTTTCAGAGGTGTTAGTGTTTTCATTCTTTACAAACAAATGCCCAGTGAAATCTATCCCCACAAATTTGAATGGAATTAATAATTTCATATGGTGTTTAAGGATGTCAGTGTATTTAGGATATTTAAAAGCCCTAACATTTATCTTTTTACACAGATTACACAAATTGAGAACCTTTTTTACTGCAATTCTACCCTTGGGAATCCAGAAACCTTGATTCCTTATGTGTGTTAAAGTACTGTAAACACCTAAGTGCTGAACTTTTTGATGGGACCTTAAAATCAATAGGGTTGGGAAATAATGAAATCTAGATAAAATAACTGGATTATGAACATCATAATTAAAATAAGTACATTTGGATATTCTTCCCTTCGATCTTAAAATTCCATCACTGTCTAAAA
This sequence comes from Armadillidium nasatum, assembly GCA_009176605.1. Classification (NCBI taxonomy): domain Eukaryota; kingdom Metazoa; phylum Arthropoda; class Malacostraca; order Isopoda; family Armadillidiidae; genus Armadillidium; species Armadillidium nasatum. Next base: position 21,543 of record SEYY01022334.1, read on the forward strand.
ATAAATTTAAGTTGTTAACCAACACTGGAATATTTTTACCTTTTGGGTCTGAATTTAAAAATTCTATATCCTTAGAATAACAAGAACTTTGTACACTTTTAACCCAATACCTTAATGCCTTTTTATAGGGATCTTCTTTTTTCATATTACAAAATATAAAAAATAAATACTTTGTAATATTCATAACTTTGTCAAAATTAGAGTATTTACGTATATTTAAAATTTCATCATGAATAGGCTGAAAATTAATATTTATAGTATTTAAACTCATGACTTCATTTTCACTGCTAACTGTATCATTATTCAAAACATTAGTATTAATGAATTTACTACCATTATTAATGTTAGCAGAGAAATAGTTACTAATTTCTGTCATTACTGACAATAATGGATATTTTGGCCAATTATTCAGATCTTTATTAACCAGGCTGGTCCATGTAACCATGACTCAATATTTTCCATAAATTTTTTTACATGAAACACCTCTAGTTAACAGATCTGCTGGGTTCATGTCAGTATGTACTATAAAAACTGTTTATATGCTTTCACTAATTTATCTGTGTATATATTTTATCTTATTTATCTAGTGTATTATTTTATCTATATTTTAAGTTCTCATTGATTGGAGTTTGTAGAGTCGGTGGTTTGTTTTTTGTATCTATATGTAGCATTTTGTTGTTCAACAAACTGCTGGCTAACACGCCCTCACTTTTTAAATATCATGGTCAAGTCAACACGTTTTTAAAAAGTGAGGGCGTGTTAGCCAGCAGTTTGTTGAACAACAAAATGCTACATATCGATACAAAAAACAAACCACCGACTCTACAAACTCCAATCAATGAGAACTTAAAATATAGATAAAATAATACACTAGATAAATAAGATAAAATATATACACAGATAAATTAGTGAAAGCATATAAACAGTTTTTATATCCTCCCAGCTTTCACTAATTTATCTGTGTATATATTTTATCTTATTTATCTAGTGTATTATTTTATATAAAATAATACACTAGATAAAAAAGATAAAATATATACACAGATAAATTAGTGAAAGCATATAAACAGTTTTTATATCCTCCCAGCTTTCACTAATTTATCTTTGTATATATTTTATCTTTTTTATCTAGTGTATTATTTTATATATATTTTAAGTTCTTATTGATTGGAGTTTGTAGAGTCGGTGGTTTGTTTTTTGTATCGACATGTAGCATTTTGTTGTTCAACAAACTGCTGGCTAACACGCCCTCACTTTTTAAATATCATGGTCAAGTCAACACGTTTTTAAAATGTAAAAGTTTTCGCTTGTTTATTACAAGTCTTCAAAATGAAGGTTTAAGGTATGAGTTATATATTTTTTTTTTCAAAATCTTTCTAACTATCATTTTCATTGCCTTCTACTCAAATATATAACTCGTAACGTTCTTAATTATATGGGATTCGTATATGAAAGAACTACAAAAGCAA
>SEYY01022335.1:17500-30000 GCA_009176605.1 Armadillidium nasatum
TTATTATTATTATTATTATTATTATTATTATTATTATTATTATTATTATTATTAGTAGTAGTAGTAGTAGTAGTAGTAGTATTACTATTTTTTCCATCCTCTCTCAGGAAGATTTTTTTCAGCCTGTCAGTCGTAATGGGCGAAACATTTCAACCGTGGTTGTTGTTGATTGGTTAGGGTTTCGAGGCAAGACTTGAGTTTCTTGAGCAGGTTAATGATGGCTGTCGGCTTGCTAGGCCTTTTGCAACCCCAGAAATGTTTATTATTATGGGTACAAACAATTAAACAAACCGAAATTCGAACCATATACTTCATAAGCAATAGCTTCTACACCTATTATTATTGTTAATATTATTTTTATTATTATTATTATTATTATTATTATTATTATTATTATTATTATTATTATTATTATTATTATTATTATTTTTGCTGTTGTTGTTGTTGTTGTTGTTGTTTAGGTTGTTCTGTTAGTTGTTTTTGTTGAGGATTTTGTTGTAATTGTTGTTGAAGTTGTTCTTATATTGTTGTTGTTTTCATTGATGATTTTGATGTTGTTGGGATTGATACTGCTCATGATGATGATATCATTATTATTATTTTCGTTGTTGTTGCTGTTGTTATTACTGTTATTCTGTATTTCGATGTTTCAACAGAATGTCACTATGAATATAAATAGAATTTATAAATATTTTTACTAAATGCATTCTTGTATACTTGCATAGCGTATGTGATAATCTATCCGTTCATGAGATGAAGGTCACGAATTTGATCCCTAAAAATACAAAATTAAATTACTGGGAATTAACAAATATTCAGTTACTTTTTGACAAATATCTATTTTCCCCTCCAAGAAAGAAATGTTAGAGCATCTTGTTAGAGCATCATTTGACTCGCATACTTTATTGACTTGGTAATATTTTTTAGCTTAACGCTTGGCTGTGTTTCAGTGATCTGAACACCGTTGCACCCTTTCGAGTTAGCGTTCGTTTTTTTCTCGCTCAGTGAGGCAATCGATACAGCCTACCTAGACGGAGAAGCTCCCACGTCAAGCCTCGTCTTACATCTTGTGTTTGGTGCCAATTGAAGTATCAATTACAGTGTTTAAATTGCCTGCACTTCCAGCACTGACTCATGCACAACTCAAGGCTACTTTTTAAAAACTCACAAGTATCTTTGACAACCCTTCAGCTACATGTAATGAGAGTTCCAGGTTGCTGTATGATCAGTATGAGATGTCACGCGAACAAGGGTAGTTTGATTAAAGGCAAGGAACATTAAAGCGAAAGCGATCAACCAATATAGGGCTAAAAGTGAATAGGAAGAACTAAAGGGTAAACAGGAATCGATAGTAGGAATGTGCGAGCAAACTAGAAATTATTCAAATCGAATTTTTCTTTTAGATTTTATCAAGACTGAAAATCAAATGATCAGTAAACGCACGAAAACATTCGCTCGAAAAGATCGCTTTGGTGTGTATAAGTAGTTCTTCAATAATTCTCGTTCTTGTCCGTGCTCGCTTTCGCTATAGATTGAGAGTACCTTTATATGACTCCTAACTGGTAATGATTATTTTACTTAAAGTGGAAAATGCCTTACAATGCTTGAACCTAGAAACGAAACTGATTTTCAGAGTTTATTTTTATTTTTAGTTTTGTTTTTGAGGAAGGACCTTACCAACAAAGGGGGTGTTCCTTTCGTCCAGGTTGACAAATATTCCCTAGTAGGAAAGGACTTGAAACTCTCATATTATAACTTTTATTTCACAAGTATGAAACTTGAATAAACTTACCCTATAATCAATGCCAGGTTTAGGCTCGCAGTCAAGCAGTTATCAGAACAAATAGCAAGGAACATGTTTCGATACATTGTGTGAGTCATCTTGTCTTGACTCAGTGACTTAAGTAGTAGATTAGTTGCTGTGATTTGAAGCTGGTATCGGGAGGCTGTGTTAAAAGCCTTGTCCTGGATTTTAGTATGGAACAATGTTTAGTAATGAAGTTTTGTTTTAAAGCTTGGAAATGCGCTATGGAAATTTTAGAAATAATAAATGCTTCTTTTAGGGATGGATCACCACCAGATCAAATATTTCCAAATGATATGGACATTTCCGTGATGGACGAGAAGACGAATATAAAGCTTAACGAGTGTTGCAGTAACGAAGCTGTTGAGAAGATTAGAGATTTGTTCTAGAGGGTCAAATTGTTAACGTAATTTACTATAAAGGTTTAATGGAGTGTCTACTACGAGTACAAAGAATTCGACGTGTTAGATAGACCATGCTTGAATGTGATAACTGGTTTCTCGTGCAAAACAATAATCCTTCCCACAGTGCGTTGATTGTAAAAACATTTTAGAAAAAAATATGACGGATTGACTATCTTTCATTTTCTCATCCGACCTAGCACATGTTGATTAATTTTGTTCACAAAAGTGAAAACACACTTGCAGGATAGAGTGCTTAACTCAGTTTCAGACATCTACAAAGCCGTGACAAATACTCTGAGCACCATTGCAAAGCAAAACTTCTACAAAGGCTATCAGATGTTGCATGACCTTGCAAATCGGTGTGTACAATTAGGAGGAATGCATGACGAATAATAAATAATGTAGGGGTTGTGCAATAACGCCATACGGTGTCGTGTCTGTGGAATGATAGAGAAACACATGTGAGACACCGTACAATATGTTTACTTTGTAATAGCACAGCACATACACGTTACTATCTGGAAAATATAAATGGTGGACGACGTAACAAACATAGTGTCACAGGGCAACAATCCGTATGTGCAACTAATAATGGAAAAACTATTTAGTATAACACCGCCTCTGGCTCTGATAACAGCCTGCATACTGTAAACAAAATATGAGGATCTGGATTAAAATTTATCATACTACACTTAGGGCATGTTCCAGCTCCTGGATAGTAGTTCGTTAAACGGCTTTCTTGAGGAGGTCCCAAAGATGTTCGATGGAATTTTGATCAGAGCTATTGTGGGAACCATTTTATCACATGTACGTCAATCGCGCGTAGGTAGTCCGTAACCGTCCTTGCTATGTGTGGGCAAACATTATCGTGCATTAGGTGGAAGCAGTTCCTATGAACAGAGCTCAAAAATGCATAAAATGGTCCTATAATTATGTGTTTCAGGTACTATGGAGCACTGAGATGCCTCCGGTGAATAGGAACCAGAGAACACCGCAGAACATCTATCACCCACCTCCGAACGGCTTTCTTGGTGCGATGTCATATGTGCTATAACGTTAACCATGTCTACGCCAGAATCTATTACGATCATTATCATAAAAAATATTTAGCAATTAGTATGTATTTATGAGATTTGGTTGTGTGGAAAAAGCACTTTCTTAAAATTGTTTTAATCTGTCTACTATTTAGATGCACTCTGTTTGACAGACTGGTCTTCTTACTTTTTATGCAGTAATTTAAATTAATAATCACTAAAAAACTTCAGGTAAAGTTTAGTTAGGTTACGCAACGTTTCTCAATATTTTAAGCCTAGGGACCTTCTAAAAAGCGAAAACAAAGTTGATAACCTCACGAATCGCTAGCCTTCTTATACCTGGCAGATGAAGATTGGGATATTATCACATGGTTGATTAATAAATGTTATGCCTGCAGTTGTCAAATTCAAAAGTGTAGATTAATATATTTAAAATATTCACGATAATTATTTCATAAATACAAAATAGTTTTAGATCATTTTTATTTAATATTTCACTAGAAAAAAGTTAAAAATACGAATTTCATGGTGTTTATTATGTGTTTACATTTTAATGTAAGAAGATTTGAAGGAGTTAGGAGACTTTTTTTCGCACGTTAAGAACGTTAAGTGTTTTAATTTTTGCAACTCACTGCGACCCCCTGTATATGTGATCACAACCCCAACATGTTGAGAAACGCTGAGTAAAGGTAGATTAGGTATGGTTAGCTTAGGTAAAGTTTGTTATAGTTAGGTTAGGCAAGGCATGTTGCATTATATTATATATTAAATTATATACTGATCATTTTAAATATTTGTATTTCGATATATCAAAGATTAAAAATCTGCTTAATATATATATATATATATATATATATATATATATATATATATATATATATATATATATATATATATATATATATATATTATATATGTATATATATATATATAATATTTTTTAATATATACTATAAATGAATAATTTTATTTATATCTTTCTTGTGTCTTTCATCAACATCATTATGCTTTAAACACCAACTCCAGAAAACATCCTAAATAACATTGTTTCATTTGACTGATGACGTCAAAAGTAAACATTTTTCTCTCTCTCGTTCACCGTTAGGATTTGACGTGTCAACGCAGGTGTAGGTTATTTCATAGTATATAAATTTTATTACAATAAATAAATAAGTAAATAAGTTTACTTTTCTGAAAAATACGATGATTGCATTGAATTTAGTTTCTTAGTCATTTGAATTTAAAATTTTTATTATTTAATGTGATTAATATATATATTTAATGTGGGGAGGGCAGAGCCCTCCTCTATAAATATATGTACTTGTACCATGTATTTATGATGAAATTAATTTGATAAAGTAAAGTTCCCCAATAGGAGATAATTGTTCAGAAATGGCCATGATATTTTGTAGTTTTCAATTTCTTTTTAATTTTTACCTACCCAGTTTATGAGATATAGGTACATTCATAGAATTAAGGCCTCATTTCATAAATTTATATTTTTAAAAAATAATGGTGTAATTTGCTTGTTTGTTTTTCTAGCCCTATTGGTAATTTTTTAGCGACGCAGCAGGAAGTTTATTTTTTCATTTTTTATCAATTTAGCTGAACTACAAAGATGAAGTGATCTGATTTCAATTTTATTTGGTAAATTGAAGTTTGGAAAATGGTTTTGTAAACTAAAAAATCCAAAAACAATTCAAATAAAATTTACAATTACAAATATTTTATATGACATCCATTTTTATCTGCATTCAAAGCCATATTGTCCTATTCAAGTTATATCTTTTGACTGTCTTTTTACCAGGTTTCTGAGTGTAAATTTTGAAAGATTTTTTAGCTATCTTAGAGCTAAAAATATAAATTTTATTTTTAATTTTTTTGAAAAATAAATTAAATAATTTATAATAAAATTAAAATATAGAATTTTTCAAAATGTAAAAATTATATTATATATATATATATATATATATAATATATTATATAATATATATATATATATATATATATATATATATATATATATATATATATATATATATATATATATATATATATATAATATATATATATATATATATATATATATATATATATATATAGCCAGTATTTGCAAGGTTAGGCCTGTTTGCTGACCATTAGGCTTACATTTACCCTTCAAGTCAAGGTTGTCAAACTAGTTTGTTAGAAGAATACTGAAAGAACCAGAGTTCATCAGGTTAGGCCTATTTGATAGGAGTAGGCATATGTTTATCCTTGAAGTTTAGGTTAGGTTAAGTGGATCTAGTTTATTGGATTTACCAAACTAGTTTGACTTAATCTAACCTTAACTTGAAGGGTGAATATATACCTATGACTAACAAATATGCCTAACCTGATGAATACTGGCTCTTTTAGTGTTTATTTAATAAACTAGTTTGACTTACCTAACCTTGATTTGAAGAGTAAACATATGCCTAATTGTTCACCTAACAATACTGTAAATATAATAATGATTGATTCAGAATGTCATAGAACATTTCATCTTTGAATGCAGACGGATAATGTGCAATATGTTGTAAAACATTCATAGTAAAAAAATTCTTATTTTGTTTTAGGTATTTTTTTTCTTTCAAAATAATTTTCCGTGCTTCAATTTACCCAAATAAACTGAATTCAGAATTCAGATGGGTTCAGCAATTTATTATTTTATATATATAATTTATTTCAAGTTTTTATAATTAATTAGGGATAAATTCCAGTTAAACGCTTTAATGTAAACTTTACCTTGGTAGCCATAGTAACTCAGTTATATATTTTGGATTACATATTGTGTAGTATAATGGGAAATTATTATAATCATAAAGAATTCTAGTGTTGAAGAATGTAATTACCGTATTTTTCATGATTTTTTATATAGACAGCAAATACTACAAATTTTTTTTAATATCTTATAAGAATAAAAGTATAGGAAGGCATGATTGATATAAGTTAGCAAACCGTAGACCTTTTAGGTACATAATTGATTATGCTTTTATGGTATTTTATTGTGAATTTTATTCCATGTTAATGCAGAAAATTCACTCAAATTTAAGTAAATTTGAGACATGGATTCTTGATTTGATTAAATAGTTATTATTTAATTATAGTACTTAATTTTTTTTTCCTAATAGCATTATATATATATATATATTATATATATATATATATATATATATATATATATATATATATATATATATATATATATATATATATATATATATTTATATATATATATATATATATATAATATATATATATATATATATATATATATATATATATATATATATATATACTATATATATATATAATATAATATATATTAGAGGTGGACCGAATATCCACATCCCGCATATCCGCAATTGGATATCCGCATCATTTTTCCATATCCGCAATTGGATATCCGCAATTGGATATCCGCAACCGCATTCGCATGCGCGGAAAGTAAAAAATTACCGTATGCTGCAATCAAATAAAGAACTTTCAAAGGCAAAAACTCTTGTATTGAATGCAGAACCTCTTTCTAGGCACCATACAGGCGACTATCTTGAAACTGTATTTGAAAGATGCTGACAAAATGGAAAATTTCAATAAATGAAGTGCACTGCGTAGTAAGGGATTCGGGCACAAATAAAAAAAAAACACTTTCTCTGGCAAGAGTGAAAAATGTAGATTGCTTTGCACGCCAAACTCAGATAGTACGTTAAAAATTAAATTAAAAGTCAAAAATGTGTATCCGATTTAATAACCAAAATGTAGGTTAATTGCTACACATTTCAATCACTCAGTTATAGCCCAAAATGAGCTGAAGATAATACAAACAAGATTAAATGTTTTTCCACTTTCTGTCATGCAAGATATTCAAACAACGCTGGAATAGTAGTTTGCATATTCTTGAGAAGATGAGCGAAATTAAAGAGGCCATCTGCCTTTATGCTTCAAGCATCACAAAATAAAGCCTCTAACAGTTAACGAAAATGACATTTTAAATAATTTTATTAATATCCTTAGGCCTTTTGAAGAATTAACAAAGACTATAAATTCAGCTGAATCATATTTGTCAGATGTGATTCCACTTGTTTCAACATTGAAAATTGCGTTAACAAATGTTATTAAGTTTAAAGGAGTTCAAAAGGATGAATGAAATATTATTGAAGGAGATGAACGACAGATTTTGAAAACCTGGAAAATGATAATGCTTAAACAATTGCAACCTTTTTAGATCCTAGCTACAAAACAAAATTTTTTAAACACCTGGTTTCTCAGAATGTTAAAATCAAAATTAGGATATTATGCGATGAGATGATAGAGACAGCTAAAATAACGCCTTTCAAGAAAAGCAAAAGCTCTCAGATACAAAAGAAACAAAATCTGTTAGCTTAAGCATTGCTAAATCAATGAAAGATCTTCTAGCTTCCAGCAGAATGAAAATACAGTCAGAAGTGTCAAAGGATAAATATCGATTATTGAAAATTATCTGAAACTCCCACGTTTGGAGGCAGATAACACCAACTGGTTTGGTGAAGAGATTTGCAAAAGTTCCCTTTTTTGCTGAGCTGGCAAGGACTTATTTAGCATCTTCAACTAGTGTTGCTAGTGAGAGTTTTTCAGAGAGCAGCCTCATTTACGACGAAAAGCGAACCAAACTTTCACCTGAAAGAGCCCAAAAGCTTTTATTTCTAAAAAATAACTTACCAATTATTAACTTCAAATGGAATATGTGAAAGTGTGAAGTAATACTGAATTACTGGCTATATATATAAATATATATATTATAATTATATATATATAATTATAATATTATATATATATATATATATATATAATTATATATATATACTAAGTATATATATAACCTTTTCCAAATGGGTGGAGGTTGGGAAAAGAGGTTGGTGGTGTGTTCAAGAGTTGGGTCCCAGTCTTACACCCTGGTAACATAGATTCAGGATTTTATTTTTAAAATTCCAAGAATTTATGGTAAAAACTCCTAAAAAATTAAACTATTCGCATCCGCATCTGGGGATATCCGCAATTGAATATCCGCAAACGCATCCGCATCCGCGGATAGTAAAATTACTATCCGGTCCACCTCTTAATATATATATTATAATATAATAATATATATATATACTATATATATATATAATATATATTATATAATATTATATATATATATATATATAATATATATAGTTATATATATATATATTATGCATTAAGAAAAAAAATTAAGTACTATAATTAAATAATAACTATTTAATCAAATCAAGAATCCATGTCTCAAATTTACTTAAATTTGAGTGACCAAGGCTGGAATTTTGCCAGGGCAGGTTGCCTAAAATTTGTAAAGAGGTCAAAAGCATTGAAAGTTTAGGTTAAAAAAAATCAGATATAACTCTAATTGATAGTTATTTTATTATAAGGAAGGAGTAGAATAGTCAACATTCACTTAAATTAATGAATTATATGCATTTTCTCTGAAAAAATTTCAGAAAATTAGATTTTGTATAATAAAGTTTTAAAAAATTGGAAATTTTTTTTCTGATTCACAAATCACAATAGTGATTCAGTAGGTTTACTTAGATTAAACCTTAAGTTAAAGTTTGAAAAATTGTAAGATATAAAATTATCAATATAGCTTGTTTTTATACATATTGTTATTTTATTTCTTTGTATCAAACTTCTATCATTTAACTACATTTTCAATTATTATTTTGTTTATACTTTCAGTCATGGCTAATAGATCAGCTTTAGCAGTATGGAAGTACTTTACAATGTTCAAGATAGGCTTGAAATAGCTAAATGTAACACCTGCAGTCAGAAAATTAGAAGAGAACCCCTGAGTCCAAAGTAAAATTTTTTCAACCAAAATCTTTATGGGGCATTAAAATCATAACACAAAGATGAACATTCACTAGCAGAAGAAGAAAAATCTTAATTTTCTTATATTTTGTTTGATTTAATCCACCATTAATGAGTATAATTTGCCATTTAAACCCTGGCAGGCAAAGCCCAGTTCTTCCTGATTTTTAAACCAGGGCCCCAGTATATCCAAAAAATGCCCCTCATCCACCCTTCCTCCATCATCACTTGGGAGTTGGTGCCTCCGATGATGGGTTGGTGCCACCATGACCTCGTCGGCTTGCCCCGGTGCAGGTCTTCTTTTTTTCATTAATTTCTGCAACATTCGCGGTCTTTTTCCTAATTTCCACTTTGTTGAACACACTCTTCTTCTAACCTCACTCTTATTTCTTACCGAAACTCAGGTGTTGAGTTCTGACAGCAAAACCCTATTCTGTTTCCTCCTACTGTCTCTATCCTCAATTTTCAGCCAAAGGCGGTTGTTGCGCATATGTGCGCAACGATGTTGTTTGTTCTCGTGTCTCTAATTTGGAGTCTTGAATTTCTACCTTATGGCTTAAGCTCTCTTGCAATTCTACTACTAAATTTATTTGTTCTGTCTATTTATCTCCTAATTCTACTGACTATAAAAAATTCTTCGACTATTTAAACTCCAAAATAGAGCACATTCTCTCTTCTCCTTTCTCTGAAATCATCATATTAGGTGATTTCAATGTTCACCACCGCCAATGGCTTTCATCTAGTCTCATGATACAGCTGGTGAACTGCCTTCCAATTTTCTATCCAGAATTTGAGCAGTTGGTGCATCCCCTATCCCGTCTTGGTGATGAACCCAACATACTTGATCTTTTCCTAACTTCTATCCTTCTCCTTATACTGTTAAACTCTTTCCTCCTCTGGGTTCATCCGATCACCTTCTTATCTCTGTATCTTGTTCTGTCTCTTCAAGTCTTCCGCAAGAACGGCCCCCTCCTTCGGAGAGGAGACGTTTTTGGCACTTTCGGTGCCGCAACTGGTCTGACTTGCGGTTGTACTTCTTGATTTTCCATGGAATGATTATTGCTTCCGTGGGAGGGTCCCTCGGAGTGTGCTAGAGCGCATAACCGAGGTGATTCTCTTGGCATGGAGGCGTACATTCCATATTCTTTCCCTTCTACTAAACCTAACAAACCTTGGTTTAACTCTGCTTGTTCTCGTGCTATCCGCCGTAGGGATGCTGCCTTCAGGGATTACCGTCGTCTTCAAACTCCAGAAACTCATGCTACTTATATTTCATCCCGGAATCGTGCAAAATCTATTCTTCGAGATTACAAAAACTCTTTTCTCCGCCGCAAAATGCAATAATCTTTCTGGCTTCTTCCTCACGCCCTTTGGCATTTTGCAAAAAATGTCAACTCTAACTTTGCTTCTTCCTCTTTCCTCCTTTAGTATCTTCTGACGGTACAACTGCCGTTTTACCTTCCTCTAAAGCTGAACTCTTCGCTCAAACTTTTGCCTCTAATTCAACCTTAGACGATTCCGGAGCTGTTCCTTCCTCCTTCAACCCCCTCCAACTCATTTATGCCTAAAATTATAATTTCTTCTAAAGATGTCATTTCTGCTCTCTCTGAGCTTAACACTAAGAAGGCGTACGGTCCTGATGGTATCCCTCCTGTGGTTCTCAAAACTTGTGCTTCCGAGCTTGCACCCTGCCTTGGTAAACTATTTCGTCTATTGTCTTTCTACTTCAACCTTCCCTTCTTGCTGGAAACGTGCGCTCATTCAGCCTGTGCCGAAGAAGGGGACCCCTCTCAACCCTCTAACTATCCGTCCCAATTTCTTTAACCTCCGTTCTTTCTAAAGTTTTCGAATCTATCCTTAACAGGAAGATTTGGAAACATCTCAATTCTTCTAATCTTATCTCTGATCGCCAGTATGGCTTTCGTAAGAAACGCTCTACTGGTGATCTCCTTTCCCTTCTCTCTGACTCTTGGTCCTCCGCTCTTCGGCATTTCGGTGAATCTTTTGCTGTGCGCTTGGACATATCGAAAGCTTTCGATAGAGTCTGGCACAAAGCTTTGATTTCCAAACTTCCCTCTTTCGGAATCTATCCTTCTCTCTGTGACCTTCTCTCTGATTTCCTTTCCGGTCGTTCTATAGCAGCTGTTGTAGACGGCCACCGTTCTTCCTTTAAATCTATTAACAGTGGTGTTCCTCAAGGATCTGTCCTATCCCCAACACTTTTTCTGCTTTTCATTAATGACCTTCTCTCTATTACTTCATCTCCTATCCACTCCTATGCTGATGACTCCACCCTTCATTACTCTTTTCATTTTGAAAGACGCCCCTCCAACAACAGTTATTAGACGCAAGGAGGGTGGCCTTGGAGCAACTAACCTCTGATCTTTCTCGTATTTCAAATTGGGGCAGAGAAAACATGGTTGTTTTCAATGCCTCAAAAACTCAATTCCTCCATCTCTCCACTCGACACAATCTTCCACACAACTATGATATCTTCTTCGAAAACACTCAACTCAAACCTTCATCTGTTCTTAATATTCTTGGTGTTTCTTTTTCTCGTGATCTTTCTTGGAAAGATCACATTACCTCTCTTTCTAAACAAGCTTCTAAGAGGTTGGGTGTTCTGAGGCGCCTTCAGTATTTTCTTCACTCCACCCCAGTTGCTTGCTCTGTATAGGGGTGTTGTTCGTCCCTGTATGGAGTATGCTTCACACATCTGGGGTGGTTCCACTCATACAGCTCTCCTTGAGAAAGGTGGAGTCTAGGGCTTTTCGTCTCATCAACTCTCCTGCTCTTACTAACTCTCTCCAATCTCTTTCTGCCCGTCGAATTGTTGCGTCACTCTCTCTTTACTATCGCTATTACAATGGACCACTGCTCTTCTGAACTCTCTCGTCGCATACCTCCTCCATTGAGAAGGGCTCGTGCGACTCGTCTTTCTACACAGTCTCATCCTTTCTCTGTCCAACTCTCTGACCCCAGACTTAACCGCTATGCTCAATCTTACATGTACTCTACTGGTAAAGTCTGGAACACACTCCCTTCATCTATTTTCCCAACTTCCTATGACTTACACACCTTTCAAACGCCGTGTATCAGGACATGTCGGCCTTTAATTTGACCATTTCCGACTTTCCCCAACTCTGGTGGAATTTTGGTAGGCCTCTGGCCTTTGCCCACCAGAGGTGATATAAAAAAAAAAAAAAATATAAAAAATATATATATATATATATATATATATATATATATATATATATATATATATATATATATATATTATATATATATATATATATATATATATATATATATATATATATATATATATATATATATAATATATATTATATATATATATATATATCAAATTCT
>SEYY01022335.1:35000-40000 GCA_009176605.1 Armadillidium nasatum
TCATACAAAAATTTTCAGTAATCATATTTTCATTGAAATTAGTTTAGAGAAATTATCTCATCCTAAATAAAAATAATAAGATCAGGTGTATTTACCTAATTTAGTGAATATTACGTCATTTGACTCCAATTGTTTTTCAATGGATAAAATACAGGAAACAAATTGATAAGTAAATTTATATCTTCACATGACGGTTCAATATTTGAAAATTAGTTAATGGATGTAGTTGACTCTGAAAAATAATAGGCTTGCTGGATTTCAACAGATCTAAACTTATCTAACTCATGATAATTTCTCAAGATCTTTTCTATACTTTCTAAAATCCTTATCTGAAATTAAAACTATTCTACATAATTTATTAGCCATGCTGCATGAGATTATACTAAATATATATATATATATATATATATATATATATATATATATATATATATATATATATATATATATATATATATATATATATATATATATATATATATATATATATATATATATATATATATATATATATATATATATATATATATATATATATATATATATATATATATATATATATATATATATATATATATATATTATAATCATTTCAGTTATCATTCGTTACTATTCAATTTTCTCACAATGTACAATTTTTTTAATAATAATAATAAATATAGATTGAGGAAATACGTTTTTACCTAAATTTTTCTTAAGAGCACTCGATAAAAGTTTGCATATATATTTTTTTTATGTAACAGGCGAAAGAACATCAGGCAAAACTGTTTTTTGTTGTGCTGTTATCATTGGTGGATTTTGGCTTGGTGTTGATCAAGAAGATGCTGCTGGTAATACTTGAACTTTTTTTTCACCTTAATTTTAAATCACTTTTACCTTTAAATCACTTTTTTTTAAAAAAATTGAGATACTGGTGGTAAATTTTGTATTGTTGCTCAACAATTTATCTGATTTGTAAATTTTAAATACTGTGTTGTCATTTCTATAAACATATCATGGTACTTTTTTTTTCTTCTAGCAAATGGTCGTGTATTATATATATATATATATATATATATATATATATATATATATATATATATATATATATATATATATATATATATATATATATATATATATATATATATATATATATATATATATATATATATATATATATATATATATATATATATATATATATATATATATATATATATATATATATATATATATATATGATTTAAAACTTCTAACAGGTTCATTGTCAGTACTTGGAGTAATTTTTGGAACCTTAGCTTCTGCATCCGTTTCCCTTAATGCAATTTTTACCAAAAAGGTATCTACATTTTCTTGTTTTGTTGAATTAATTTATTTTGTTTTTATACCAAAAAGGTATCTACATTTTGTTGTTTTGTTGAATAAATTTATTTTGTTTTTACAAAATTCATTTTATTGTTTCATTTGTATTTTCTTACCACAATAGGTTCTGCCAGCTGTAGATGGCTCAATTTGGGAGCTCTCATATTATAATAATGTACTTGCTGTTATTCTTTTCATTCCCCTGATTTTGGTAACCGGAGAGGCACCAGCTGTTTATCGTATTGTTACTCAGAGTTCACATAATTATTGGGGTTTACTAGTTCTTAGCGGTGTATTCGGGTTTGCAATCGGTTTCGTTACAGGACTTCAAATCAAGGTAATTATTCGGTATACTGTTTTTAAGGTGTTTAATCATTTTTTAATGTAAAATCTACTGTTAAATCTCATGGTTCAGTTTGTCTAGTATTAGAAAGGTAGATAAATTTTTTGTTTTCATTTTCATACTCTTTGCTATACTTTCTGCATATTATTAAAAAATGTTTTGTGTGTGCTGGGTCATTTCTTGAGACGTTACTGATATTCCTGACTTTCTTCCGTTATGCTTATGAACTTTTTAAATTTGTTTCGTTGAGTTATGTTCATTTCACAAATGCTTTCCTTCATGTGGCGTTTTAAGTTTTCCATCATACCTCTTGTTTCTTTTTTATACTTCTTGATAGCCTTTGAAATAATTAAGTATTAATAGAGGTTCTTCCGTAAACGTGTACTTAGGTATTTTTTACATTATAAATTGTTGATAACCTGAGCTCGCCCTTTTAACCAGAATCTTTGTTATATCCGTTCAGTCATCTCACAGATGACTTGTATAAACTTGTTTCTCGTATTGCTTGTATTGCTACTAATTTTAATTCATCTGTACTACATTGCTGTGCCACTACTAAACTATTTCTTATTTATAACTGATGTTCAAAGTTCTGATTTGAGTTGTAAAAGTCATTAGTTCATTTTCGTATTTGCGTAATTTTGTCTTGCCAATTCGTCTGAAAATAACATTTTTTTTGTACCGTATTTGATATATATAGAATGTAAACAAAACATTTTCTTCACCTTGAAGGAATATTAGTCTGCTTTCTTATAAGTTGACTTGAAGTAGTTAATCAGGTGATATTTTCAATGAAACTTAATGATTAAGTTACCTTATAAATTTCGTTTATATATATATATATATATATATATATATATATATATATATATATATATATATATATATATATATATATATATATATATATATATATATATATATATATATATATATATATATATATATATATATATATATATATATATATATCTGATTAATTTTCTTCTACCTTTGTCCTTGAGTTTGGAAGCATCCAGTATTGACTTTGTCCTTGGGTTTGAAAGCATCCATGGCTGTCTTTGTTCTTGAGTTTGAGAGCATTCGAATACCCAGATAATGACCTTTTCTGAAAAAACGTGTGGCTTCCTGTTTTATCAGTCACACCCAGAGGAACTGAAACTCTCACACTGATATATACTGGATGAAGTTTATAATATCTGCATGTGAAAAAAAATTTGATATGCATCGTTGTTTATTACCTCTTTGTGAAGTGCTGACAATGATGAAAGTCCTTTTTTTTCTGTTAGGGAATACAAAAAATAAGAAAAATAACCCTACCAAAGATTGTTTCATTAAAGCTTTCACTGGCATTCAATCGAGAAAAATGGGCAGAAAATTCTGTAAAACATTATTGGTAGAAGACTTAAGTTTTCACAACGTGCAAACCTACGGTTACCTCATCTCTACAGAAAATTTTTCAAAGATGTTTTCACCTTGTACTGCAAGTTTGATGGAACGTGAAGGTGAAGAGTACCTCCCCAATTATTATTTATAGAAAATGGAATAGAATTACAGACTTTTATCCTGTCTGAATATTGTTCCTTTTATGACAACATTTCTCATTTCCTTCGTTATTTTCAGAGACTATTGTTAAATTTAGATAATCTAGTTCTGATTCATTACTGCGATTAATGTTGTATAAGTTATTAGGAATTGTAAAAAAAAATTGAGGTTTATTAATATTTCTTAATGGATAATGTGATTTGTTAATTCTAGGGTAAGAAATTCATTTTATACTTATTGCATAATCAGTTAGCATTACTTAGCCTTAGTTTATAATTTGATAAGATTAAACACTGGAAAAAAAATTAGAGTAATGCAAGTATTCTTAGAGTTGCCATTTTACGTAATTTAATTATTTCCAAAATTTCCTTCCAGGTAACTTCGCCACTCACACACAATATCAGCGGAACAGCAAAAGCTTGTTTCCAAACCGTTATTGCTACATGGTGGTACAGTGATCCAAAGTCTATATTATGGTGGGTTTCAAACTGGGTAGTCCTTGGAGGAACTTTAGCTTATACCAAAGTGAAACAGCTTCAAATGAAAGAAAACCACAACCTAAATTCCGTTCCCGGTAAATTTTCAATGTGTTAGGGAAAAACTTTTTGAAAGTCATTGTAATTTAACATATATATATATATATATATATATATATATATATATATATATATATTATATATATATATATATATATATATATATATATATATATATATATATATATATATATATATATATATATATATATATAATATATATGTATATATATATTAATAGTATTAATTTTAAATTTTATTCTAAAACATTTAAAAATTAAAGTATTAGTTTTGTAAAAGTTTTATTTTTTTATAATGACCATTTTTATTTTTAAACATTTTTTTTTTTTTTAATATTTATTTATTATTTCTACTTTAGTTAAACAATAAGTGGAACTGAAATGTTATCATTTGAATAACACAATTAGGTACCTCCTTGGGAATAGGAGAAACGTTCTCTTGAATACTGCATATTCTTAGTTATATATATATATATATATATATATATATATATATATATATATATATATATATATATATATATATATATATATATATATATATATATATATATATATATATATATATATATATATATATATATATATATAATATATATCAGGGATACACCAGTTATATTGGCAGATTAAAATGATTATAGAGTATCTGGTCGAATAGTTTTATTAAATATTTTGTAGCCTAAAAATAAAATCTGAATCGTTTATCTATTAAAATTGTATTGTAGTTACGATAGTAGTTTATAAGAAAATATTCTGAAAAATGAAAATTAAAATGCAAAATATTTATATCACAAAACTTAAAGAAGGGTTGGAGAATTTTAATGCATTTTTCGTTTTTAATTTTACAAGTAAAATCCCTCAGGTTCACTGGTTTAGTTACCCATTATTAAGTCAAAATAATAAGGATAATAATAAAAATAATGATGATAATAATAATAAACGCAAAAATAAATACTTCTGAAATAAGTTACATACCATTGGGAACTTTAACAAAATATTTTTTGTGAAACCTTTAACAGGCTATCTTAACCTGTAAAAAATTTTAGGGTAATTTGTAAATATATTTTTTATGATATAAATTTTAATTTCACTAATTAGTAAATATTATAAAAGCCAAAATTAAATAATAAAATATTGTAGGTCCACATTTTTTTTTTTTCTAATACTCTAATAGTGCAAAGGCAAATGTATATAAATAGATGAGATACTATG
>SEYY01022335.1:45000-46173 GCA_009176605.1 Armadillidium nasatum
CAAATACGGTCCAAAAAAAAAATTTATTTTCAGACGAATTGGCAAGACACAAAATTACGAAAATACGAAAATGAACTAATGACTTTTACAACTCAAATCAGAACTTTGAACATCAGTTATAAATAAGAAATAGTTTAGTAGTGGCAAAGCAATGTAGTACAGATGAATTAAAATTAGTAGCAATACAAGCAATACGAGAAACAAGTTTATACAAGTCATCTGTGAGATGACTGAACGGATATAACAAAGATTCTGGTCAAAAGGGCGAGCTCAGGTTATCAACAATTTATAATGTAAAAAATACCTAAGTACACGTTTACGGAAGAACCTCTATTAATACCTAATTATTTCAAAGGTTATCAAGAAGTATAAAAAAGAAACAAGAGGTATGATGGAAAACTTAAAACGCCACATGAAGGAAAGCATTTGTGATAGGAACATAACTCAACGAAACAAATTTAAAAAGTTCATAAGCATAACGGAAGAAAGTCAGGAATATCAGTAAAGTCTCAAGAAATGACCCAGCACACACAAAACATTTTTTAATATGCAGAAAGTATAGCAAAGAGTATGAAAATGAAAACAAAAAAATTATCTACCTTTCTAATACTAGACAAACTGAACCATGAGATTTAACAGTAGATTTTACATTAAAAAAAGATTAAACACCTTAAAAACAGTATACCGAATAATTACCTTGATTTGAAGTCCTGTAACGAAACCGATTGCAAACCCGAATACACCGCTAAGAACTAGTAAACCCCAATAATTATGTGAACTCTGAGTAACAATACGATAAACAGCTGGTGCCTCTCCGGTTACCAAAATCAGGGGAATGAAAAGAATAACAGCAAGTACATTATTATAATATGAGAGCTCCCAAATTGAGCCATCTACAGCTGGCAGAACCTATTGTGGTAAGAAAATACAAATGAAACAATAAAATGAATTTTGTAAAAACAAAATAAATTTATTCAACAAAACAACAAAATGTAGATACCTTTTTGGTATAAAAACAAAATAAATTAATTCAACAAAACAAGAAAATGTAGATACCTTTTTGGTAAAAATTGCATTAAGGGAAACGGATGCAGAAGCTAAGGTTCCAAAAATTACTCCAAGTACTGACAATGAACCTGTAAGAAGTTTTAATATTTATATATATATATATAT
>SEYY01022336.1:0-62500 GCA_009176605.1 Armadillidium nasatum
TATATATATATATATATATATATATATATATATATATCGAATTGTAGATCAAGAGTGAGGGTGAAGAGAGAACTATCGGATTGGTTTAGCATAGGAGTGGGATTGAGACATGGGTTTGTAATATCTCCCTGTTATAATCTATTGATGAATGTTTTACTTAGAAAAATGGAGAGAGAAGGGAAGAGTATTACGTTGAGAAATATGGAGGGTGAATGTGAAGTGAATGTTTTACTTTTTGCAGATGATGCGGCATGTGTTGGCGGCAGAATCTGGAGAAAAGATGAGAATACTTGTGAGAGAGTTTGAAGGGAAATGTGCAAACACGAGATTGAAATTCAATCCACCGAAGAATAAAGTTATGAGGATTGGATGTGGGGATGAGGAAATGTGGAGGGAGGAATTGGTTTGTAGAAGTGTGAGAATGGAAACTTGAGGAGGTGAATGAGTTCAAATATCTAGTAATGTTGGGTGGAAGGTAAGGGTGGGACGGAAAAAGGAATAAAGAACAGAGTGGTAGAAGGAATGAAAGTATTGGGGGGGCCTAAGAAAAGTATGGAAGAAAGGAAAAATTTCGAAAGAAATAAAGATAAGAATGTTTGAATGTATGTGTTCACCTTCTCTATTGTATGTGTGTGAAACATAGACAATAAGTGCTCAGTCGAGAAAAAGTTTCAATGTCTTTGAGATGAAAGATTTGAGAGCGATATATAAATTGAGAAGGATTGATATGATTAGAAATGAAAGAATAAGGGAGATGTGTAAATGGAAGAAGGGTGTAATTGATAGAGAGGAGGAGGATGTGCTAAAATGGTTTGGACATATGTGAAGAATGAAAGAGAACAGAATGGTTGGCGTTGGCAAGGTACGTAGGTCCGATGTAGATAGGGGAAGGGTAGGGGGAGGGGAAGGCCGAAGTGGAGATGGATGGATGGAGTGAGAGTGATTATGATGGAAGGAATTTGAGTTTAGACGAGGGTAGAAGATTTGTGGAGACAGAGATGGAAGGAGGTGGTGAAAGCGTTAAAAGGTAAGAATAATTATGTTTGTAAGGGAATTGTGGCGGGCACCACCTCACGAAAGTGGGAAAGGTGATAGTGATATATATATATATATATATATATATATATATATATATATATATATATATATATATATATATATATATATATATATATATATATATATATATATATATATATATATATATATATATATATATATAAAATTAAATCCGCATCCGCATCCGCATCCTCATCAAAATTAACATCCGCATCCGCATCCGCATCCTCATGAAAATTAACATCCGCATCCGCATCCGCATCCGCATTTTCGAAAATTAAACATCCGCATCCGCATCCGCACTTTCGAAAATTCAACATCCGCATCCGCATCCGCATCCGCACTTTCGAAAATATGCATCCGCATCCGCATCCGCACTTTCCAAAATTCAACATCCGCATCCGCATCCGCATCCGCAAATTGGAAAATATGACATCCGATCCATCACTAATATATATATATATATATATATATATATATAATATATATATATATATATATAATATATATATATATATATATATATATGTGTGGTGTGTGTGTGTGTGTGAGTGTTCTATTAAGCAAATGACAAAATTTGATCGACTGCTCACAAATTGTGTAAAGCTCGGTCGGGGTTTCTCTGGCCGGCTTAAGATGATTTTTATAACTTTACATATGTTATTTCTCTTAAATTAACAATTTAATATATATAATTTATTGATAAATAAATTATATATATTAAAAAATCCTACAGAATCTATTTTA
This sequence comes from Armadillidium nasatum, assembly GCA_009176605.1. Classification (NCBI taxonomy): domain Eukaryota; kingdom Metazoa; phylum Arthropoda; class Malacostraca; order Isopoda; family Armadillidiidae; genus Armadillidium; species Armadillidium nasatum. The sequence goes on from SEYY01022336.1 coordinate 1,807, forward strand.
ATATTCCTAATGAAAATTTTCTTTGAATTTAATTGCCGAAACGCGTTTCATTTTCAGTTTTCAGTTATTACCGAAGTAATTAGATCTATATGAGTACACATGTACAAAACTTTTTTTTTTCCTTTTTACGAAGTGATCTTTTTTAGAGATTGTGTTGTTCAGTTTCAGTGATTTTCACACTATTTGCTTAAAAACCTTTTACTGAATAAATCTGATCAAATACTTAAAGAGTTTAGTTAATTATTTTAGTAGAGCAAAAAGCAATATTGAAATAGCAAATAAACATCTAAATTCGCTGCTTGATTTTGGTTTTAAGAAAGTGAAAAGGACTGATGTGGCAGCTTCTTGTGCTGAAAATAACACAAATTATGAAAATGAGAAAGATGTAAACGACCCCCACGTTATACTTCCTAGCAGTAATAATATAGATAATTTAGATGTAGGTAATTATTTATCAAATACAAGTATATCAGATCAGGAAAAATTCAAAATTTTAAATAAGCCTTGGACACCAGGTAATGACTTTAATTTTCCAAAATGTGGTAAAAGAAATCTGAAATTTCAGCTACAATGGCTAAAGATTCCCATGGCTGGTTTATAGTCAAGCAGGAGATTAAGAAGCTTTGTGCAAATATTGTTTTTTTTTTTGTAATGAGCATGCAGGTAAAGGGGACCATTTAAAAGTAAAATCACTCGTGAAGTAACCATTTAATAAATGGAAAGATGCTATTGACACTTTTCTGCATCATTCTGGTACAAAGTTTCACGAATTTTGCATTTTACAGGGGAAATGATATTATGAGGGGAAGCATTCCAGATATTCAGGTAAGCATTGATTCTGCAAGGAGCAGATCAAATTCTTGAAAATAGAGCAAAGTTAATCCCTATTATAGAAACTATAATGCTGTGTGGCCGTCAGGAGCTAGCTTTAAGGGGAACAAATGATTCAGGTGTGCTTTCTATTACTGATGAAGAACCTGCTCACAACGATGGGAATTTTCGTGCTATTTTACGTATGAGATTAGCATGTGGTGATGTAAAATTGAAAAACCATTTACAGGATGCATCCTTGAATGCTACCTATATAAGCCCATCAATACAAAATGAAATAATTTGTACTGTTGGTGAAATTATTCAAAATCGACTTGTAGTTGTAGGAAAAGTTAATTTAGCAAGGTGTTTTTCGGTGTTGGTAGACGAGACTACTGACATCTCTCAAACAGAACAATTATCCCTATGTGTTAGATACGTTGATCAAAGTAATGATATTGATAACAGATATTCACTTCGAGAAGACTTCTTGGATTTTGTAGCAGTTAAAAGCACTAAAGGGGAAGACCTAGCAAGTTATTCTTCAAAGATTAACAACTTTGAGATTAAACAGTGATTTTTTAATTGGGCAAGGTTACTATGGTGGAGCAGCAATGAAGCGAAGGTTTAAAGGCGTACAGGCAGTGATTAAAAGAAAATATCCTACTGCGTTGTATGTTCATTGCTGTTCACATTCATTAAACTTAGCTTTGGGGCATGTATGTGAGGTACACCATATTAGACAATGTATTGGATTAGTCAAAAAAGTTGGAGACTACTTTAGATCTGCTAAAAAAAAAAAATATTTTGACAAAATAAAAAGAAAAGTTTTCCACAGGAAAAAGTTTGAAAATAATAAGAATTTGTGAATCTAGATAGGTAGAAAATCACGATGGTTTGATACAGTTTAAAGAATTATTTAAAGCAATAATTGACACTTTGCAAGAACTCGAGACAGACCAAGATACTGAAAGTTCTACTAAAGCCTCCATTTTTTAAAAATGTTTAACTACAACCGATTTTGTTATTAGTTTAGTTATAACTTCATAAGTTACAACTTCATAAGATTTGATTTGTGTTCTAGATCATGTCGAAGATGATGTTTTAGTTTTAAAGAATTTTCGCTCTAACCTAGATGAGCAGTTTTTAAAAATTTTTGAAACTGCAAATGATCTACAATCTGTAAACAAAGAAATAAAAATTCCGCGTATTAGATATACGGAAAAAGACAAGTTTAATGCTATCATAACTGATCCTAAACAATACTATAAAATTGTTATAGCAATTCCATTTCTAGATGACTTGACCTGCCAACTTGAAAGCAAGTTTATGTCACAAAACTATCTTTAAAAACCTTAGCAAGTTAATACCATCAGAGGCCGTAAAAAACTTCATTGGTATTAAAAATGAATACAATCAATATTGTCATTTGATTTCTGACCAGGAAACTATTAACGCTGAGTTTATCTTATGGAGGAAAAAATGGGAAAATCATGATATTAAAGATCTTCCTTCAAATGTCATCGATGCTTTAAATAATTGTAATTGTGAACTTGAAGTTGCAAAGTCAACACGAAAGAGGATTATAGATGAATTTGCATCTAAAAAAGCTAGAAGATTAAAATTATTGTTATAAAGCTTTCTTCAATATTTTGTTAGTGGTGAGTATATATATATATATATATATATATATATATATATATATATATATATATATATATATATATATATATATATATATATATATATATATATATATATATATATATATATATATATATATATATATATATATATATATATATATATATATATATATATATAAAATGAACCCCCCCCCGAAAAAAATGCTGTCTACGGCCTTGTATATATATATATATATATATATATATATATATATATATATATATATATATATATATATATATATATATATATATAATATATATATATATATATATATATATATATATATATATATATATATATATATATATATATTCTTTTTTGCTTCCTTTAAAGATCTTTATATATGGTAAGGATATTTTAATGCTACAAAATTCTTTCTAAAAAAATCCAACTCATCAAAATATCTTGACTACATATTGATAATAAGATTTCTTTTCTAGACGTTATGATTGAAATTGATGTTCATAATAATAATCCAATTTTCTCAATCTTCAGAAAACCCACCTCCAGTAATTCTTACATACATTTTCTTTCTTCTCCCCCCCAACATATAAAAATGGGAGTGGTACAGGGACAGTTTAAAAGAGCCTTAACTATATGTAGCCCAAGCAGATTAGATACGAGATATCTCTTTTATAAAAGACATTTTTAAAAAACAATCTTATCCTGTTCCTTTCATTAATAAAGCCTATTACAGGGCAAAGGAAAGTTTTTATAGAACAAATAATAAACATGATTCAATGGGTGGGAATAGATGTAATTTGAAAATATCCCAGACACTCAACCCAGATACAAAAAGACTCTTTAGGAACGATGTCAGATTTATACAATCCATTCCTCACACAGTGGGAAAAAATTTCACTCATGGTTTGGGAAGGGAAGGGGATCCGGTGGGTAACATGGGAGTCTACAGTATCAATTGCCTGGATTGTAATAAAAAATACTTAGGAGAAACAGACAATTTGAAGAGATTATATCAACATAGATACAGTTTAGAGACAGGTGATAGGAACTGGGCTCTTCATAAACATAGAATTGATCATAACCATTTTATTGATTTAAACACACACAAACTTTTATCTACTAGTAGTCACGTAAGACATAGAAGACTCATAGAATCCTTTCTTATCAAAAATGTCCCCAATTTTAATTCTGATCTTGGTTTTAATGTAGACAACATCCTTAATAATTTTTTACTTACGGGTCCTTTTTCTCAAAGATTTTAAAAGGTTGCAAATGATTTGTTTTTATGAATACTACTTTTCAATTTTTTGGTTTTGGATTAGATGTCATGTTTATAAATGGGGTTACAGGTGTATAGATGTTTATGCTGTGTGGATATATATATATATATATATGATTATGCGTGTGTGTGTATTCAGTTTTTGTATTTTTACATGTATTACGTTTTTCAATGTGTGTTTGGTTGCATTTTGATGATTGAGATGTTTTCATATTGCTTTTCTTCCTAAAAGTTTTTGTCTCATTTTGTTTTTTTGGTGCGTTCGTTTTGTATTGGTTTGGATGTGCGCTTTTCATTCATAGTATCCTTAAATACGATTTCTCTTCCTTTCGTTATTTTTCAGTATCCTTTTCATCTTTTCACAGTAAACTTGTTTCAAGAAGATCCCCAGATGATTGGGATCGAAAGCTCGCGAATTTTTATCTATAGTTAACTTGTTATTTTACTTAATATTCTTGATTTTTAGTGTTTTACTTTTTAATATTTTAATTCGGCTTTCAACATATTTTTAAGCTGATTTCCGTCTCTTACTTTAGGGTTGCGTTTGATATATATATATATATATATATATATATATATATATATATATATATATATATATATATATATATATATATATATATATATATATATATATATTCAAGAAGATTTGTTTCATAGAATTTTCCTTATTTTATTCTTCCCAATGTTTGATTAAAAACTGATAAATATAAGCTTGTTTTTTTTTCTTCTCGAAGAAGTTTTTAACATTAATTTTTTAATTAGCAGTTAACAGAAGTAATTGCGTTTACTAATATTACAAAATTTTAAAATGTTTTTACATAAAATACAAAGTTTTTCTTCACATTCAATAATAAGGTTTAATCATTGTTAGTTAAATTTATTCGTTGGATAAATATGCAAAGCAATGCAAAATACTAAGAGTGAGAAAAATTCAAACTCTGCTGCAAAAGTAAACGACTGTAGACAGTATTGGGTAAAACCACAATTTGAAAAATCTAAGAAAATTAATATAATTTTTGGTTTCTCCATCTTTAAAACTTTTCTTTTTTTTTTTTTCCTTTTTTTTCCTTACAATGATGCAAATTCTGTTCTCCCTTTGACTAATACTAAAATGGAGTACGACCCTTTCGATATTCACTCTGTGATTTCTTGTGATTCCGTTCTTGCATTCTGCACTGGCAAATTTATTTATTTATTTATTTATTTATTTTTTTTTTATTTACATATTTATTTATTTTATTTTTTTATTTTTTTTCTTATATTTAAATAATAATAAAGATTGTAAATAGAAATATGATATTTATGTTGTAGGGTACGTATATATCAAGGTTTTTATATAATAATAATAATAATAATAATAAAAATAATAAATAATTATAAAAATGAAATGAATAAGAATAGTAAAGATTAAGAATTAGTAATAATAATAAATTCATCGGTTGATGTATTTAAAAAGATGAATGGGATACATATTAAACAAGCTATATATATTTTAAGGGATTGTGGATTTGAAATGGTAAGAACAGGTAAACTGTGGATATGAATGCTGGTGCCGGTGTGACGTGGTGTGGTGTGTGGGTGCTGCGCAGGTGTGTGGCGTTGTGGTGCGTTAGCTGAAGAGCTGAGGTCTCAAGAGCTTCTCAACGATAATGGGGCTAAGCCCACTATACCTCCCTTAGGGAGGATAATACCCCTTCACAGGTTTAAACGCTTATGCGTATAAATGAATAACTTTTCTAAATTTTTCAAATTTTCAATTTTTTTACAACATTGCAATATACCTAGATAGTAAATACTATTTTAAAAAAAAAATTCTGTGCAACATTGCATATGCAACATTTGACCCACCAGGAAGTCACCCTACTACTAATATATATATATATATATATATATATATATATATATATATATATATATATATATATATATATATATATATATATATATATATATATATATATATATATATATATATATATATCAATTTTCATTTGTTTTGAAGATATTTTATTTCATTTCAAAAATATTTAAAGTTTTGAAAATTTCTTTCCCAAAAATTAAGATAATTATGTTCCAATTATTTCAATACGAAAACCGAAACGTGGTTGAAAAGTAAACAAACGTCTTTAGAATACCAAACAAGTGTTCAACTATGCCAATTTCCTCACACTAAATCTTAGTCACACGCACTGAACATTAAAAATTAAAGTAGGTCCGATCCATTATATATATATATATATATATATATATATATATATATATATATATATATATATATATATATATATATATATATATATATATATATATATATATATATATATATATATATATATATATCCTTAGATAAAAATAATAAAAGAAATGGGTTTCTCGTCACATTCAAAGAATTCTAAAAAAAAGTTTGTAAATGGCGGCTTCGTTTTTCTTTGTTTAATTCAAACTATTAACTGCGTCATGGTAGTAATTTTGCTTATATATATATATATATATATATATATATATATATATATATATATATATATATATATATATATATATATATATATATATTATATTTTATTTTTTTTTTTTTTTTTTTTTTTTTTTTTTTTTTATTTTTTTTATAAAATAAATATATAATATATTATATATATATATATATATATATATATATATATATATATATATATATATATATATATATATATATATATATATATATATATATATATATATATATATATATATATATATATATAGATATTATATACTCATGGGAAAATATGCTGAACGACACAGTTCCAATTCCAGAAGTTCCAGAAGAGCTACTCTTTGAAGGGGATCTTCTCCTTCCTCCTTCAGGGAGGACCGGCCTTACAAATGTGCAATTATGGAACAATGGAATTGTTCCCTATGTTTTTGATCGCTATTCAGGTAAAAATTTAGTAATTACTAATAATGTCACAATGGAAGAACATTAATAATATATGTAATAAATTCTGGTTTTATCAGAATTTCAATATATATATATATATATATATATATATATATATATATATATATATATATATATATATATATATATATATATATATATATATATATATATATATATATATATATATTATATATATTATAAATTTATATATATTATATATATATATATATATATATATATATATATATATATATATATATATATATATATATATATATATATATATATATATTATATATATATATATATATATATATATATATATATATATATATATTATATATATATATCAGAAATTTAATATTAAAAACTAATTTTATTCTGTTGAGAATACGTTTTTGTGTTATAACAATATTTTGAATAAATAATTAATATTTTATTGTGGCTGCAGTAATTTGTTGTTAATATTTAATGCTGGGCTGAAAATTCTCATTTTTAATAAAGATAGACGTTTTCAAAGCCAAGTTCGCTTGGCAATGGATACTATGAATAAACTTACGAAAGGATGCATTAGATTTGTTCCAAGAACTTCTCAGAGAGACTTTTTAGTAATTAAAAGGTATGATAAATTTTCTAACCCTTAAATCTCATTTTTATTTAGAGTATTATCTCAGAATTTGCCTAAAATACTCTCTAACAAGCTTGTTTTATTACTTACAGGATCTAAAGTGTAACTTTTTTTCATTTATTTGTTGCAGTTATGCAAGTGGCTGCGTGAGCGTTCCAGGTCGTTATAGTGGACCGAACTATGTTCATCTTGGTCCAGGATGCAGGCAACAAAGAACTATACTTCATGAACTGTATCACACTCTAGGATTCCTTCATGAACAATCAAGAATTGATAGAGATAGATATATAACAATACAATATCAAAATATTATACAAGGTAAGATTACATGGGAATGTGATAACGTTTGCAACAATTGTTTCAAAAGCCGGTGTTTTTATATTAAGTTTTATTATGTTAACTTTCAGGACTAAGAAGTCAGTTTGACATAAATCGTGACACTACAACTTATGGTGTACCCTACGACTACGAGTCTATTGTTCATTACAAGCAATATGAATTTTCTAGGAATGGAAGACCCACGATTATAACCAAGGTGAGAATTAAAGAAAGATGTATTCTGTATATAATGTGAGCTAAGAGTAAAGGGAAGAATGATTGTTAGTTATGAAGGGAACTTGCAATCTATTTTTTAATTAACATTTTTATTTAGTATGAATATTTGTAGAGTTATACTAATTTAATTTATAAAAATAACAAATATTAAATTTTTCTTTTATTTTTATTACTGTACCTTATACGAAACATTATTGCATTTCCAAATAAATTAGTCATTCAGTGTTCAATATAAACCGTTCCATATATTGAACATTATGACTAAGCTACACATGTCTCTCACATTTTATTTTTCAACACAAAGGGCACAAGATAGTTTAGTTATTTATTAAACTTTCATATCTTTGTTTTGGCAGGATCGAAGGTACCAGAACATAATTGGGAATGTTCAAACTCTGAGCGAGAAAGATATTTTGAAAATTCAAAGAAGGTATAAGTGTCGTGGCAACCAAATTCCATTTCAAAATAAAATCAATTATTGAACAAATTCTCTCTGAGTTTTTTCCTAATACATAGAAATATATTTTTAGGCAATTAAATATACTTTAAATATGTATAAATTTTTTTTCTACTTATTCCTCGATAAACATTTTCATTAGGAGGTTCGATGTTATATGAATATTTCATAGGGGTAATAAAATAAGATTAAAACAATTAATATTTAAAGTAAATTTATTAATTGAAAATATAAGAGAAAATAATAATTTACATAAGATTACAATTATGTTTATTTATTGTTTACTGAACTTGATTCTCATTGTGTAAGAAGACGTAATTAAAACTTTGCAAACTATTACCTCTTACTAAGTTTACAATGGGTTAATCTTTGAATTTAAAAACTTAAATATTAAGGAATCTCTTTCTTTGTTGCTATAGAAATATTTTAGGTTTAGAGAAAAGCATATTCTATTCGAACAATCTTAATAATGATTCTGTCGTCTGTTTTGAAAAGCTTAGATCACGAATTAACTCTTTCAACTTAAAAAAAATTAAACAGAGGAGGAGCCGCAGGTAAAAGATGTTCTTAAGCTTTATCGACATTAAGTTACAATCATAAAAACTAAATTTATTGAACATTAACTCTTTATTACTTAAAAAAATGAATTTCCATAGCAAGAAAGTTTGACGTGAAGAAGAAAATGTGGGTTTTTGTAATGAGCTCAACCTAATTTCCTAGAAACAGATCTCACTTTTAAATTTATCACTTATGTGTGTTTAGATACGTAATAAATGGCGTCAACACTGAAATAAATAATTAAAAATATGAATTTATATAAAAGAAATACTCACGCAATAAAAGAAAAATAAATTTTTTATCGAAATTTTTATTTACGAGCAGTTGAAAATTTAAAATGAGAATGATGTAGCTGAGATTAATAAAATTACAATCAGTTTTGAAAATTTTAAAAGAAATATTAAAAAAAAAAACATTTCAATATTTGTTTAAAATTTTTTATTTTTTTTTATGGAAAAATTTTCACTAGAAAACAAGTATTAAAAAGTTATAGCTTGAAATAAATAGAAAATGCAAAATGAGATAATTAAAAAATGTTTCTTGAAAATTTAGGCTTAAAAGAAATTGTACAAAATATGAAATGAGATTAAGTTACAGCTTAAAGAAAACGGGATGAAGACTCTAGATGTATGAGGTATTATGGTGCTGTTAAAGAAATAGGGCAATGGGATGGATATTATGTTACAATATCTGATAATGAGGACTTCGAATAAGCAGATGGTTATGTTATACGTCACATGAGACGTGTCATAAACAGGGTATATCATGACTTGGGTATTGGTTGGCTATGAAACAAATATCACTCACGTCACAGACACATTTATTCTGCACGTACTTCCTGGATGATGCTTAAATGTATGCTAAATATAGGAAATAAAGGAGTTTCTGGCAACTATATACTGGTTATATGTTTATTAAATATATAAGAGATGAATATGGAAGAGTATCGGGGAACTCAGTGTTGTGTATATTTCTTAATTTATATACCAAGTAATAAAAAGACTGCCTGATAATTCAAAGTGGTACATATTAAGTATAAATGTAATATCTGACATCTCACTGCCCCGAACGTTAAATAATAAAAAGTACCCGACACCTCTTTGACGTATATATTTATTTATTTATATATTGAGGGTGAGTGTGTATTCTCTCGCGCAACTCTGCAAAAGCATCGGATATATATTGGAGGGATCATCATGGATTCGGAACTTGGGATCATACAAATTCTAATTTAGGCACCGACTCTGATTCCGTCTCCAACGGAATCAAAGTCACGTGATGGTAATGTCATAATACTATATATATATATATATATATATATATATATATATATATATATATATATATATATATATATATATATATATATATATATATATATATATATATATATATATATATATATATATATATATATATATGCAGTATCGTCTGCATATTGTGAATGTAAAATATGACAATCCGAAATATCATCGTATATATATATATATATATATATATATATATATATATATATATATATATATATATATATATATATATATATATATATATATATATATATATATATATATATATATTAAAAGATAACGGTCCCAGAGTAGATCCCTGCAGCACACCGGGAGATATTGAATCGAGAGAGGATGATATGTCTCCCAAACGAATAAATTGTGTCCGATCAGATAGGGATGACTGGAACCATCATGACACCATTTGTGGCACCAAGTCTTTCTAATTTATTTAGGAGTAGATTGTGTGGAACTACATCGAATGCTTTCGAGAAATCTGGTAGTAATGTACGCATGTCTGTTTTTCGTTTAGTGCTTTGCATATATTTTCCTTTAGGAAAACAAGAGCATCATCTTCGTTGCAGTTTTTAGTAATAAAAATTTAGTTTGTAAGAGAAGTCCGCTTTTATATAAATAATTAGTTAGTAGAGTGTGTACTACTTTCACTATGATTTTACCAGTAGTATACAGGATTGAGATAGGAAGAAAATTTTTCGGGACGGAGGTGTCAGTTGTTTTGGGAACAGGACTGACTCTGGCTAGTTTCAGGTCAATTGGGTTATATAGGGTGGCTAATATAGGCGATTTTTAAAAAAAAAATTAAGTACTTTTTTTACAGTTTGGTACGTTATGTATGTCAGAGGTCTTGTTCTTCAAACTATTTTGACACACTCAACGTCGGAGAGTGATATGTTTTCGAATGCAAACTCTGCACGTCGTTTGGCCTTATATATTCAGCAAACGACACTTTAGCTTGGGAGATATCAACTGCTAATATTGCACTTTTGATAGTGGAGTAGAAGTTCAATTCGTTATTAATATATGTTGTTTGTCATTATTTTGTTACCTATTCTTAATTCTTTGATTAATATTTCTTCATCTTTTTGACGGTTTAAGATGTCGTTCATATATTTGTTCATTGGGAACGGGGATTTTTTTTCTCATATTACCACCGCTCACGGGCCAAGACCTTTTCAAGGAGGGGACAGAAATAAAATAAAAAAAAGAGAAATCCACCCAAACCCGACTAACGAAAATTTCTTAGGTGGGTGCAGAGGGACGACTTAAAGAGAGGAAGATTAAATTGGGTCTGTTTAAATTTATTTGCAAAGAAGTCAGCTTTGGCCTTCCTTATCAGCTTTTTCAATCGTGAAGAATACTCCGTGTATGAACTCAGAGGAATAGTACCTGTATTAGCACTCTTATACAATTTATGCTTCGATCTAAGTAAGGTTTATAAAGGCTTTTGTTAATCACTTATTTATCATTCTTTTCTCAGTAATTTTTTTGTACCGCTTGGGAAAGTTTTTATCATAAGTATCATGTAGAATTGAGCCGAAATTTTGAACTTTTCATCTATTGAGAGACTATTACTTTGGACAAAGGAAAGCTTGTTTACGATCTTCAGAGACATGCCTTTGTTTCACAACCCTCTGGTCTTGTGGAACAGTCCGTGATTCAAGTGTTAAGACGTTAAGGTAGTGGTCAGAAAAAAAAATATCAGTGCTTAATTTTTGTATGGTCACGATTATTTGACCACATGTGGTCAATTGTAGTAAAGTTTTTGTTCTCATTTGACCTTGTGATGCTTGTAATGTAATTTACAAAACCGTTTGATGTCATGATGTTAATTAGCAACTTTTTACCACAAGAGTTAGTATTAATCCTATAATTTTGAATTTGAATTAATGTTAGAGATATCAATATTGTTATTGAATTAATGTTAGAGATATCAATGTTGAAGCCAGAGCTATTATGCAGTCTTTGTTATTTAATGTAGAGTTACAAACATTATCAAGTGCTCGTATAAATTTAAGTTTGCTTCCTTGTGGTGCTCGATGTAATCCTAACAAGTTGATTGTTTTGGACCCCTCGTTGAAACCCACACCAATTGCCTCAATATTAGAATCAAAGACAGAATATTTCTTTTGTTTTAAGGCTCTTTTTAATAACGATTGAAACTTCACCTCCTCTTGTTTCTTTACGATAAATGTGGAATATATCATACCCAGAGTGTGCAAACAAGTCTTTGTTATGGTCTTTTAGGAAAGTCTCTATAAGGACTATACCAGAAAATTAACGCTATATATATATATATATATATATATATATATATATATATATATATATATATATATATATATATATATATATATATATATATATATATATATATATATATATATATATATATATATATATATATAAAGAATGCTTTGAAATCTCAAAAGAGTAGCCTCTTAATTTTATCCTTCTTGCTGTTTATACATGCCGCACAAAAGAGACGTTTGACAAAGAAGGCTTTATAAAAAAAAAGAAACTTTGAGATTATCTTTGAAAACAGGTGCTTCCGGGACATCGATTCCGAAGCTTCTTCTTGATTCAATATACAGTTTACCAAGATGAAGGATTGGGTTAAGGTAGGAAAATATTTCGGATCATCTTTAGACACCAAGCTTATTTTCACCTTAGAAGAAGAAAGTTGAAATAGAAAATCATGTTTTACTTCTGGCAAAACTATATTTTGGAGTGATCTATTCGAATCTCAGAAAATTAGTATTAGAGTGCTGAAAGAAATAGCATTAAAATTAACTTTTCGAAACAGGAAAGTAGGAAGATGGATTGACTGCATTTTTTTAGTATGTCATCTCAGTTTTACGTTACACAAACCAGAACAAAATATTTGTATAATGGTTTGTTTCAATTAAATAGGAAGTGAAGTTTTTTAATTCAAATTTAGAGACGCAGATATCGAAAGCCAATTTCCAGGCAAAAAATTTTATCAGCTATTTCAATTAAAGAAAAATTTGAGGCGGTAGAAAAGAGAAAATCTAGAAGTTCCTAACAAAATCTGAGGAAAAAACAATTCGTCCAAGTATTTATTTGATGCGAGCTCCGAAGAAGAAACGGTTGTGTGGTGATGAGTTAGATGATTTCCTTTCACTGGATTAAATACGGAAGATGAAATCTACTGAATTTGCGGAGAATTAGGAATAATCAACTAGGTCAACTAGGTATTACTTCCCTGTAAATTTTGTTAAAAATGGTCACACAACAATTGCAGTTGGAATACCATCAGGACCGTACGCCTTCTTAGTGTTAAGCTCAGAGAGAGCAGAAATGACATCTTTAGAAGAAATTAAAATGTTAGGCATAAATGAGTTGGAGGGGGTTGAAGGAGGAGGAATAGCTCCGGAAACGTCTAAGGTGGAGTTAGAGGCAAAAGTATGAGCGAAGAGTTCAGCTTTAGTAGAAGGTGAAATGGCAGTTGTGCAATCTGAAGAAACTAGACGAGGGAAAGAGGAAGAAGCAAAGTTAGAGATGACATTTTTTGCAAAATGCCAGAAAGGGCGTGAGGAAGAGGAGCCAGAAAGATTATTGCATTTGCGGCGGAGAAAAGAGTTTTTTTGGTATCTCGAAGAATAGATTTTGCACGATTCTGGGATGAAATATAAATTGCATGAGTTTCAGGAGTTTAAAGACGACAGTAATCTCTGAAGGCAGCATCCCTACGAAGGATAGCGCGAGAACAAGTAGAGTTAAACCAAGGTTTGTTAGGTTTAGTAGAAGGGAAAGAATATCGAATGTACGCCTCCATGCCAGAGAGAATCACCTCGGTTATACACTCAGCACACTCCGAGGAACCCCTCCCACGAAAGCAGTAATCATTCCATGGGAAATCAGAAGAGCACAACCGCAATATATATATATATATATATATATATATATATATATATATATATATATATATATATATATATATATATATATATATATAATCATCTTCCCCCAGGAAGGACTTACGTCCTGTTGGTGGAATCTTTCGAGGAAAATCCTTGATTTCACGGACCCAGGGCGGATGCGGAGATTGTTTCCCATCAGTGACAAGAGCATTTCACTAATGTACTCGTTTTAACGACTGAGTCATTCGGAGCTAAGCGCAAGGAGAAACTGCTCACCTTTCCCGAAAAAGACGGCCTCGAACCCTGGTCCTCTCACTTACTAGGCGACTGCTCGATCAACTGAGCTACGGAGCCACTTATATATATATATATATATATATATATATATATATATATATATATATATATATATTATATATATATATATATATATATATATATATATATATATATATATATATATATATATATATATATATATATTATATTTTTCCAGAAAGTAATCGAGAACATAAGTGATTTTATTTGTTTTAACTTGTTCTGTCCACTTACTTGGCTTTATAAAATTTCAACAAGAAGTGTCAAATGCAGGTTGGTACCTGAACCATGGCCGGAAACAGGTATTGATTAATATAGTTTTGCAATTAGTTAAGGAAGTTATATTTCTAACATCGTACCATTATAAAGGAATATTAGGAATAAACAAAACGAAAAGAAATATTTGGAAAATTATATATTTATTATTATCATTATACCATGAAAAAACAATATTTAGAAAACTATTTTATATTTATTTTATATATTATTTTATATAAATTATTTTATATATTGATAGTCATTGAAAGGAATGGAAATATATACAATTTATATTCATACGGGCGAGAGTAACTCGATCAAGCGAAGGAAAATGTTTTTCTCTTTCAAGAATCGAACAAAGAAGAGGAACTATTAATATATAAATATTACTATTTAAAACAAAGATTATTTGAATGAATATAGTTCTTGTGTAATTTGTCCTCTTTTTTTTTCATTAATAAAAATAACTTTTATTGTTATCTTCATTTACGCTTCTATGTTATTTAAAATTGCATTTCTTTTTAATCTTGATGTCTTTATCAGAGAACTTCACACTTCCAGATTATTTTTTTCCTACTTCATATCCTATGAATAAATTAATTAAATAAATTATTAAAATGAATATAAGTATTTAATATATATATATATATATATATATATATATATATATATATATATATATATATATATATATATATATATATATATATATATATATATATATATATATATATATATAATATTTTCTTCTTTGCTTCCTTTATAGATCTTTTATATATGGTAAGGATATTTTAATGTTACAAAATTCTTTCTAATAAGATCCAACTCATCTAAATATCTTGGGGTATATATTCTTAAGGCTCGTAGAAATTGGTCAAAAATAATTCCTTTTTTTACATATGAAGAGTGAGAAGAGAACCAGTGTACATATGAATTTACATAGAGTATTTTTCTGTATACACTAAACTCTGGTTTCCTACCATTAGAAAGGTTCAATGTAACATCTAAAAATGAGATCTTGTTATTTTGTGTTTTTCAACTGTGAATTTTATTGTAGAGACCAAATTAATTATATTGAGTAAGGTTTTCGAGTGATACATTACTATTCCAGACAGCAAAAATGTCATCAACATATCGTAACCATGTTAAAATTATTAAAAGTATTTCAAATATTTTTTCTTTCAAAAAATTCCATAAAAATATTGCTAAGAATATTTTTAGAGCTACCTTGACGACAGTAATGTGATGGAAAAGAGGAAAATGAATGTATGTTTTCTAATTATTTATGTTATCAGGCCTCTTTGCACCTGGAGAATGACGACCTATTTTATCAGGACTTACCACTGCATTACTTTCGTCACGTATCAGAATATCTTTGACGAATGCCTGAGACATTAAGAGTGATAAGAAAAAAAACAGACAAACTTAGATTTCTTTATTCTTCTAATAGAAGAAGTAATTCTTTGTTGCTTTACGTCGAGATTCGTTGCTAGCTGCACGAATTTCTCTTTTAAAACCACCTTAATTAGCGGAGCCAAATACTGCCTCTGTTTATTATAATCCTTCATAGTACAAAACTTTTTATATATAATTCTAGTTTCATTTTCAAGGAAGTTTACATTACATTTTCTTGGACATTTTGAACAGTTTATAAATAAATTTTTCTAACGTTTCCTTGCCGGTGGTATAAACATAACCCTTTCCTGATTGGCGGTTTTCCTTTCTAAGATTTCTTTTCCAAGTACTTGGATTTTTATTCCTTTTCTTAATGTTCTGGACAGTTGTAAATACTCATCTTTTCCTTCTGAAGACAATCCCCCTCTTGTGTTTCTGGCTGGACTGTTATTTTTGTAGTCTACTGTTAGCAACGAATAAAAGCCTTTATCCCTAGCAGTTGCATCATCTGGACCTCGTATTTTATTTTCCGTTGTTAAGTATACAACACTGACAGATGTGAGATTGTTCTCCATTGCGCAGTCTCTTAGTGTACAGGTTGATTGGAGACAAGTCCACTTGTGGAAACCTCTTTTGCTTCTGGAATGATCAGAATAATAGTCCGGTTTCATTTTAGTTTCACGAATGAAATACATTAATATAAGTAAAATAATATTGACATGACTCAAAACACAACTTACCTTCAATTGTTTTCGAGGCAGATACATTTTTGCTCTTTATAGTTCGTGCTTCACATCAGATGAAGTAGACTGAAGTTTCGGAAGGGTGGTAGCCATCAGAAGAATCACTGAAGTTAATTTACTCTTCTATCGTACTACTTATTTTGAGTTGTTCTCGAGGTAAAGATGAACCATCAGTTTCATTTTCATCATTATTTGCTGATGAATAGTCACATTCTGTAAAAAAAAATAAAATAAAATAAAAAAAAAAGACAAAATACACATTTAAAGTAATGTCTCGTAAACACAAATTCGTTGGGAGAACAAGATGTACTATTCCGTATTAAACACAAAGCGACTCCTAAAGTATAAACATGTTGAGTCTCAAACAAATTAATTTTTTTATTTTCATTTTTTTACACATCACCACCACTTAACTCTACAAGCTACCAAAATGAACTGTAATGTACAGTTGTAGAAGCCAAATTCATTTTCAAGTCAAACTAAAATTCTTCTTCCTATTGGAAACATTGCAAGCTAATATAATACAAAATTAACTGAAAGGTAGTTATTGGGTGCCAGTGACTGTCTTTAACAAGTACGTTGAATTTAGTTAAATCGAGAGGTAGAAAAAACAGAATGAATCACGATAAAGTAGTTGTTACAAAGAGTGTTACCAACATCGCAATAAATAATTTCCCATGAATGTACAATATTGAAGAATAAACAAGGAACATGGATAAACAATATTTTTTAAAAAAATTTCCTTCAATATTAACACTTGATACAATAAAATAAACATAACATTATAAGTCCAGATGAACATATCGTTAAATACGTCTTCATGATTCTAGACTACATATGTCTCGATCAGAGTTAAACAAACGTAAATAATGATATGTTTGAATGACTCTTAAAAATAGCAACTTTCTTGTGAAACGTAACTATAAATATTCTTATTGTAAAGAGTGAAGTTACGTCATTCTGTCACTTAAGAGAGCATAGGTGTTTATAGATAATTTGGATGATTAAAAATAGCATGTTTGGAAATACGTTCCTCTGGTTCTGAGCTATCGTATATATATATATATATATATATATATATATATATATACTTCCCTACCAAGTACCAAGAACCATGAAAATGAAAATTTCCAAAAACGATTGCTTTTCAAGTAGATATTATTTTACCATTTTTTCAAAAAAATATTCCGATAGTAGGAGGAATATGGAAAAACGGATTGTTCCATATTCTTTCAGCATTTTTTGTAGGCAATATTCCATAGTTTCTTTAAACAGTTAGATATAAAACAGGGAAATTTTTTTCTTTAACTGGTTACCTAAGTTTCCTCTGTATGAAGGCAATTTATTTACTTTAAGCAACTGCTTTGCTGATTTTTCATTATATTAAATAAATTTTATCATTAAAAACTTTAATCCTCCGTTACTTTATAATAATACTAATTGACTTTTTTTGACTTTATAATTGACTTTATAGATGAGAATTTAAAAAGAGAAGTTGAATTTGCAATGATGACTATTAGCCACCAGACAGATGGATGTCAGAGTTGCCCCAAGAATCAATGAAAAAGACTGTGGTAATTGTTAGATAAATATTTCTCTACCTTGATCTTTGTTCTTCGAGTTCCTTCGTATGAACTCGTATTTTCCAGAATATATTAGTAAATATTTAAGATTAATATTTTTTTTACTCGTTATACTTAAATTATAACTAAACAAAGTTTAATTCTAGAGTTTAGATGTTTGCTATTCCTTTGCCGGTTGTTACGGAGAACCTCAAAAGCTTTATCTTGGTCCAGATTGTAGAGATCAATCAACTATTATTCACGAACTGTATCATGTTCTTGGCTTCCTTCATGAGCACACAAGAAATGTTAAGGATCAACATATTAACTATCAAAATATTATACCTGGTAAGAAAAAAATCTGTGTTTGTTGAACTTAAAGCCCAAAAGTATTTTGATAAAATGAATTTTTGCCTTTGATTTATTTTTTCTAACCGAATAAATCAGTATGCCATAAATCCATACACTGATTCTTTGGGTGTACCTTACAACTATGAATCTGTTGTTCTCCACAGGCAATCAGGATTTTCTTCTACTGGGGGACGTACAATAACAACAAATGTAATAAAGTTAAGAGGAGAGAATCGCAGTAATTTTATATATATATATATATATATATATATATATATATATATATATATATATATATATATATATATATATATATATATATATATATATATATATATATATATATATATATATATATATATATATATATATATATATATATGGCCAGACTTTACTTTGATATCCATAAATATTTCAAAAACTACTAAACGTACGTTAAAAAGGATAACATTTTCGAAATCCTTGCAGAATTTTGATAAAGAAAAATTGGGAATTGAAAGAAAATTATAATAATTTTAACAACTACGTAATTTATATTTTTTTAATACGTTTCACGACATCGTACGTGTGGCAGCGTGTCTTTTTCTGGGACTAATTTCGCGATTGAATAAAAAATTTGTAATATATATATATATATATATATATATATATATATATATATATATATATATATATATATATATATATATATATATATATATGATGTAATATGGCAATAGGCTTGTATCCCACGGCAACATAAAAGCAATCAGTTAGGCCTATATCCCACGGCAATCTTCGGTCGTCAGATCAAAAGTCGAACTAGGTTTACTAGAAAACTAAATAACAATAATAATAATAATAATAAGATTAGGATTTTCCTCAATTATCGTACACAAACGATTTTTGTTAACTTATTTTCACATCTTTTATAATTTTCTTTATTAAAATTCTTCAAGGATACCAAAAATGTTATCCTTTTTAACGTACGTTTAGTAGTTTTTGAAATATGGATATCAAAGTAAAGTCTGACCTATATATATATATATATATATATATATATATATATATATATATATATATATATATATATATATATATATATATATATATATATATATATATATATATATATATATATATATATATTCAAGAAGATTTGTTTCATAGAATTTATTTTATTCTTACCATTGTTTGATTAAAAACTGATAAATATTAGCTTATTTTTTTCTTCTTTAAGAAATTTTTAACATTAAGTTTTTAATTAGCAGTTAACAGAAGTAATTGCATTTATTAATATTACAAAATTTTAAAAATTAATTAATTTTTTTTAACAGGTAAACTGTGGATTGAATGCTGGTGCCGGTGTGACGTGGTATGTTGTGTGGCGTTGTGGTGCGTTAGCTGAGGAGGTGAGGTCTCAAGAGCTTCTCAACGATAATGGGGCTAAACCCACTATACCTCCCTTAGGGAGGATCATACCCCTTCACAGGTTACACGCTTGAGCGTATAAATGAATAACTTTTCTAAATTTTTCAAATTTTTAATTTTTTTGCAACATTGCAATATACCTAGATACTAAATACTATTTTTATAAAAGAAAATTATGTGCAACATTGCATATGCAACATTTGACCCACCAGATGTCACCCTACTACTAATATATATATATATATATATATATATATATAATATATATATATATATATTATATATATATATATATATATATATATATATATATATATATATATATATATATATATATATATATATATATATATATATATCCTTTTGTTTTGGGGATATTTTATTTCATTTCAAAAATATTTAAAGTTTTGAAAATTTCTTTCCCAAAAATTAAGATAATTATGTTCCAATTATTTCAATACGAAAACCGAAACGTGGTTGAAAAGTAAACAAACGTCTTTAGAATACCAAACAAGTGTTCAACTATTCCAATTTCCTCACACTAAATCTTAGTCACAAGCACTGAACATTAAAAATTATAGTAGGTCCGATCCATTATATATATATATATATATATATATATATATATATATATATATATATATATATATATATATATATATATATATATATATATATATATATATATATATATATATATATATATATATATATATATATATATATCCTTAGATAAAAATTAAAGAAATGGGTTTTCTTGTTACATTCAAACAATTATAAAAAAAAGTTTGTAAATGGCGGCTTCGTTTTTCTTTGTTTAATTCAAACTATTAACTGCGTTATGGGTAGTAAGTTTGCTTATATATATATATATATATATATATATATATAATATATAATATATATATATATATATATATATATATATATATATATATATATATATATATATATATATATATATATATATATATAAAGTAATTGCAAAACATATTTTAATTACTGACCATATTTTCTACGAAAAACTAATAATATTAACACTTTAAATAAGCATATATAATATATATATATATATATATATATATATATATATATATATATATATATATATATATATATATATATATATATATATATATATATATATATATATATATATATATATATATATATATATATATATATATATATATATATATATTGAGATTACTTATGGGAAAGCATGGTCAACAACACAGTTCCAATTCCAGAAGTTCCAGAAGAGCTAATCTTTGAAGGGGATCTTATCATTCCTACTTTAGGGAGGAACGGCCTTAAATTTGGGAAAATCTGGAACAGAGGAATTGTTCCCTATGTTTTTGACCGCTATTCAGGTAAAAATTTAGTAATTACTAATAATGTACCAATGGAAGAACATTAATAATATATGTAATAAATTCTGGTTTTATCAGAATTTCAGTGTATATATATATATATATATATATATATATATATATATATATATATATATATATATATATATATATATATATATATATATATATATATATATATATATATATATATATATATAGGGTGGTTAAATTTTAAGGGCCGATGTTGATTTTGAATAAAACACAAATTACTTAGGAATTTATTGTCATTTCTTTTTATTATGATAATATGGTATGGTTCAATTATGTATGGAACAAAATATCGGCCAAATGGCCGCCGCGACCTCGGCGGCACACCTCCATCCGATGGTCCAAATTTTCGATGACGCTGAGGCATAATTGGGGTTCTATGCCGTTAATGTGCCGAATTATCTCATCCTTTAGCTCTTGAATTGTTGCTGGCTTATCGACGTACACCTTTTCTTTCAAATAACCCCAAAGAAAGAAGTCCAACGGTGTCAAATCACATGATCTTGGCGGCCAATTGACATCGCCACCACGTGAGATAACACGGCCATTGAATTTGTCGCGCAAAATAGCCATTGTTTCGTTAGCTGTGTGGCAAGTGGCACCGTCCTGTTGAAACCACATATCGTCCACATCCATACCTTCCAATTCGTGCCATAAAAAGTTCGTTATCATCTCACGATAGCGAACACCATTCACAGTAACTGCCTGACCGGCCTCATTTTGGAAAAAATACGGCCCGATGATGCCGCCAGCCCATAAACCACACCAAACAGTCACTCTTTGTGGGTGCATTGGTTTTTCGACAATCACTCTTGGATTAGCATTCGCCCAAATGCGGCAATTCTGCTTATTGACGAATCCACTGAGGTGAAAATGTGCCTCATCACTGAAGATGATTTTCCTCGAAAATTGATCATCCACTGTTGCCATTTCTTGCCACCATTCTGACCATTGACGACGTTTTGTATGGTCAAGAGGCTTTAGTTCTTGAGTCAATTGCACCTTGTAAGCGTTTAAATGCAAGTCTTTATGCATAATGTTCATCAACGACGAGCGTGAGAGGTGCAATTGTTGGACACGACGACGAGTTGAAGTGGATGGCTCCTCAGCCACACTATCGCGAACAGCAGCAATATTTTCTGCAGTACGAGCATGCACTGGTCTTTTCAAATCTCCTACAGACCCGGTTTGCTCAAATTTTTTCACGATTTTTCCGATTGTACGCACATTTGGACGATTAAATTGATCAAAAAAATCACGAAGTGCACGATATGCATTTTGATTTGAACGCCCATTTTCATAATAAGCCTGAATAACTTTAACACGTTGCTCCATTGTGTATCTTTCCATGGTTCAAATTGAGTAAGTCTGAAATTGAAAAAAGTCAAATGAAATGCAGTAAAAAACTTGACGTTTAGGTGTGGTTCGTTCACATTCAACATCGGCCCATACAATTTAACCACTCTTTATATATATATATATATATATATATATATATATATATATATATATATATATATATATATATATATATATATATATATATATATATATATATATATATATATATATATATATATATATATATATAATATATATTTCAGTTAATATAAAAATTCATAAATATAGAATTAAAAACTATTCAATTTTATTCTGTTGAGAATACGTTTTTGTGTTATTACAATAATTTGAATATATAATATTTTATTGTAACTGCAGAAATTTGTTGTTAATATTCAATGCTGGGTTGAAAATTCTGATTTTTTTTTTAAATATAGATAGACGCTTTCAGGAGCAAGTTCGCTACGGAATGGAGACTATAAATAGGCTTACTAAAGGATGCATTAGATTCGTTCCAAAAACTTATCAGAGAGACTTTTTAGTAATTACAAGGTATGATAAATTTACTAGCTCTTAAATCTCCTTTTTATTTAAAGTATTATCTCGAAATTTGCTTAAAATACTCTCTGACAAACTTGTTTTATTACTTACTGGATCTAAAGTGTAACTTGTTTTCATTTATTTGTTGCAGTTATGCAAGTCACTGCGTGAGCGTTCCAGGTCGTTATGGTGGACCACACTATATTTATCTTGGTCCAGAATGCAGGCAACCAGCAACTATACTTCATGAACTGTATCACTCTCTAGGATTCGTTCATGAACAATCAAGAACTGATAGAGATAGATATATAACAGTACTATATCAAAATATTGTATATAGTAAGATTACATGGGAATGTGACAACGTTTGCAACAATTGTTTCAAAAGCAAGTGTTTTTTATATTAACTTTTATTGTTAACTTTCAGCACGAAGAAGTCAGTTTGACATAAATCGTGACACTACAACTTATGGTGTACCCTACGACTACGAGTCTATTGTTCATTACAGGCAATATGATTTTTCTGGAAATGGAAGACCCACGATTATAACCAAGGTGAGAATTAAAGAAAGATGTATTCTGTATAGAATACATCTATTTTTAAATATTTTTTAAATAATATTTCTATTTAGTTTGAATATTTGTAGAGTTATACTAATTTACTTTATAAAATTAACTAATTTTAAATTTTTACTTTTATTTTTATTATTGTACGTTACACGAAGCATTATTGTATTTCTAAGAAAATTAGTCATTCAGTGTGCAATAGAACCCATTCCATATATATTGAACGTTATGACTAAGTTACTTATGTCTTTCACATTTTTCCCCAATTTAACGTGCACTGGAGAGTTTAGTTATTTATTAAACTTTCATCTCTTTGTTTTGGCAGGATCGAAGGTACCAGAACATAATTGGGAATGCTCAAACTCTAAGCGAGAAAGATATTTTGAAAATTCAAAGAAGGTATAAGTGTCATGGCAACCAAATTCCATTTCAAAATGAAATCAATTATGGAACATAATTCCTAATAAATAGAAATAACTTTAAATATGTATAAATATTTTTTCTAGCTATTCCTCGATAAACAATTTAATTAGGAGGATGGATGTTATATGAATATTTCATAGTGATAAAAAAAAAATTAATATTAAAACAATTAATATTAAAGTAAATTTATAAATTAAATATATGTGAAAATAATAATTAACACATGATAACAATTATGTTTATTTATTGTTTATTGAACTTGATTCTCATTGTGTAGCAAGTCTTAATTAAAACTGTTTGTAAACAATTACCTCTCACTAAGATGTCAAGATGTCTTTTTTCGTTTTGACAATAAACCATTTCCTTTACCGAGCTTAAATATTTAGGAATCTCTTTCTTTCTTGTTATAGAAATATTTTTCTGTTTAGAGAAAAGCATATTCTATTCGAAAAATCTTAATATTGATTCTGTTCTGTTTTAAAAGCTTAGATCACGAATTAACTCTTTTCAACTTAAAAAAATTAAACAGAGGAGGAGTCGCTGGTAAAAGGTGTACTTAAGCTTTATCGACATTAAGTTACAATCAGAAAAACTAAATTTATTGAACATTAACTCTTTTATTATTTAAAAAAAATGAATTTCCATTGCAAGAAAGTTTGACTAGAAGAAGAAAATATGTGGGTTTTTATGATGAACTCAACTTAATTTCTTAGAAACAGGTCTCACTTTTAAACATATCGTTATATGTTTAGATCTTTCCTAAATGGCGTCAACACTGAAAAAAAATTAAAAATAGAGTTTATATAAAAGAAATACTCACGCAATGCTATGAACATAAAAGGAAAATAAATTTTTTTTTGAAATTTTTATGTACGAGCAGTTGAAAATTTAAAATGAGAATGACCTAGCTGAGATTAATAAAATTGCCATCAGTTTTGAAAATTTTATAAGAAATATTTTATAAAAAAAAAAAAATTTTTTATGGAAAAATTTTGATTGGAAAACAAGTATTAGAAAAGTTATAGCTTGAAATAAATAGAAAATGTAAACTGAGATAATTAAAAAATATTTCTTGAAAGTTTAGGCTTAAAAGAAATTACAGAAAATGTGAAATGAGATTAAGTTACAGCTTAATTAAAGAAAACAGGATGAAGACTCTAGATGTATGAGGTATGATAGTGCCGTTAAAAGAAATAGGGAAATGGGAAGGAAATTATGTTACAATATCTGATAATGAGGACTTCGAATAAGCAGATGGTTATGTTATACGTCACATGAGATGTGTCATAAACAGGGTATATCATGACTTGGGTAATGGTTGGCTATGAAACAAATATCACTCACGTCACAGACACATTTATTCTGCACGTACTTCCTGGATAATGCTTAAATGTATGCTAAATATAGAAAATAAAGGAGTTTCTGGCAACTATATACTGGGTATATGTTTATTAAATATATAAGAGATGAATATGGAAGAGTATCGGGGAACTCAGTGTTGTGTATATTTCTTAATTTATATACCAAGTAATAAAAAGACTGCCTGATAATTCAAGTGGCACATATTAAGCAAAAAAGTAATATCTGACATCTCACTGCACCGATACATATCTATGAAATTATAAAAATTACCCGTCAACTCTTTGTCGTATATATTTATTTATTTATATCGTGAGGGTGAGTGTGTATTCTCTCGCGCAACTCTGCAAAAGCATCGGAAATATATTGGGTTCGGAACTTGGGATCATACATATTCTAATTTAGGCACCGACTCTTTATAGTCACGTAATGGTAATGTCATAAAAAATATACGATATATATATATATATATATATATATATATATATATATATATATATATATATATATATATATATATATATATATATATATATATATATATATATATATATATATATATATATATATATATATATAATATATATATATATATATTATATAAATTATTATTTATTTTTTGTTTTTTTTGAATGTTTTTTTTTATTTTAATTCGGAAATTCATCGGTATATAAATATATATTTTTTAAGATAATGGTCCCAGAATATATATATATATATATATATATATATATATATATATATATATATATATATATATATATATATATATATATATATATATATATATATATATATATATATATATATATATATATATATATATATATATATATATATATATATATATATATATATATATATGGCTTAGGTATAGAATGTTTCGGCTTAGGTGGAGATTGTTTCTGAGTTTCGATATTTTTTATATCGATATTTTTTTATGTCAATATTTCTGATTAATCGATATTTTCATACCTATACTTAGCCTTAGGCTACTATGTCGTGCAAACGTTCTTGTGTACGTTAGGTCTCTTTTACGGCAAATTCTTGTGTAGGTTAGGCCTCTTTTTACGGCAATTTCGGTAGTTCAGGTTATGATAAGTCGAATTAGGTTCTGCTAGAAAAGTAAGTAATAATAATTTTGTCTATGTCTAGTAATAGTACCTCGTACCTCTGACAACTCCCTTGTTTACGATAGGCTTCTCCGATATTTTCGAATTTCGATATTTTTTAACAATCGAAACTCAGAAACAATCTCCACCTTTACCGAATGTTTCTGAGTTTCGATATTTTTTATATCGATATTTTGAAATTTCGATTTTAATCGGTATCTAATTGCAACGTTCTTGTATAGGTTAGGCCTGTATTTTACGGCAACTTCGGTAGTTCAGGTTATAAGTCGAACTAGGTACGCTAGAAAACTAAATAACAATAATTATAAAAATAATTAGAAAAATAATTGAAAATATCGATATTTTCGAATATCGATATTTTCAAAATATCGAAACAGAAACATTCTATACCTACCTTATATATATATTATATATATATATATATATATATATATATATATATATATATATATATATATATATATATATATATATATATATATATATATATATATATATATATATATATATATCGTCTGCATATTGTGAATGTAAGGAACTATGACAATTCGGAAATTCATCGGTATATAAATATATATTTTAAAAGATAATGGTCCCAGAATAGATTCCAGGGGCATCCCGTGAGATATTGAAGCGAGAGAGTAAGATGTGTCTCCCAAACTAATAAATTGTGTCCTGACAGATAGGTATGACTTGAACCATCGTAGCGAGTCATTTGTGACACCAAGTCTTTCTAATTTATTTAGGAGTAGGTTGTGTGGAACTTCATCGAATACTTTCGAGAAATCTAGTAGTAATGTACGCATGTCTGTTTTTCGTTTAGTGCTTTGCATATATTTTCCATTAGGAAACCAAGAGCATCTTCGTTGCAGTTTTTTGCATTACAAATTGAGTTTGTAAGAGAAATCTGCTTTTTTTATAAATAATTAGTGAGTTGAGTGTGTATTAATTTCACTAAGATTTTACCAATAGTATTCAGGATTAGGATTGAGATAGGAAGAAAATTTTTCGGGACGGAGGTGTCAGTTGTTTTGGGAACAGGACTGACTCTCGCCATTTTCAGGTCAATTGGGTTGTTATAGAGGGTGGCTTTTATTGGCGAAATTTTTTTTTTACAGTACTTGTAAATCCAGTTTCGTAAATTATGTATGTCAGAGCTTTTGTTCTTGAAACTATTTATGACACACTCAACGACGGAGGGTGATATGTTTTCGAATGCACATTCTGCACGTCATTTAGTCATATATTCAGCAAACGACACTTTAGCTTGGGAGATAACTGCTAATATGCTAATATTGCACTTATGATAGTGAAGTGGGAGTTCAATTCGTTAGGAATATATGTTGTTTGTCATTATTTTGTTATCTATTCTTAATTCTTTGATTACTATTTCTTCATCTTTTTGACGGATTAAGATGTCGTTTATTTATATCCCCATTGGGAACGGGGATTTTTTTTTAATACAGATTACCACCGATCACGGGCCAAGACCTTTTCAAGGAGGGGGCAGAAATAAAAGAGAAACCCATCCAATCCGGACTAACGCAAGTTTC
This sequence comes from Armadillidium nasatum, assembly GCA_009176605.1. NCBI lineage: Eukaryota > Metazoa > Arthropoda > Malacostraca > Isopoda > Armadillidiidae > Armadillidium > Armadillidium nasatum. The sequence goes on from SEYY01022336.1 coordinate 30,217, forward strand.
TTAGGTGTGTGCAGACGGACGACTTAAAGAGAGGAAGATTAAATTGGGTCTGTTTAAATTTATTTGCAAAGAAGTCAGTTTTGGCCTTCCCTATCAGCTTCTTCAGTCTTATAAACTTAGAGGAATAGTACTTGTCTTAGCTCCCTTATGCAATTTATGCTTCGGTCTAATTAAGATTTATAAAGGCTTTTGATAATCACTTATTTATCATTCTTTTTCTCAGTGATTTTTTTTGTACCGCTTGGGAAAGTTTTTATTATAAGTATCATGTAGGATTGAGCAGAAATTTTTAAACTTTTCATCTATCGAGAGACTATTACTTTGGACAAAGGAAAGCTTGTTTGCAATTTTCTGAGACATGTCTATATTCCACAATCCTCTGCTCTTGTGGAACAGTCCGTGATTCAAGTGTAAAGACGTTAAGGTAGTGGTCAAAAATACCAATACATAATTTTGTATTGTCACGATTATTGTATATATATATATATATATATATATATATATATATATATATATATATATATATATATATATATATATATATATATATATATATATATATATATATATATATATATATATATTACCTCTAGGGGTTCAAGGCCAGAGGCCTACCAAGTTAGCACAGAGTAAGGGAACAATCCAGAAATCCGGTCAATTTAAAAGGCCGATATGTCCCGATACACGGCGCTAAAGGTGTGTACGTCATAGGAAATTTGAAAAATAGATGAAGGGAGTGTGCTCCAGACTTTACCAGTGGAGTACATGTACGATTGATCATAGCGGTTAAGTCTGGGGTCGGAGAGTTGGACACAGAAAGGATGAGAGTGTGTAGAAAGGCGTGTCGCACGAGCAATACACAATGGAGGAGGTATGCGAAGGAAGAGTTCAGAAGAGCAGTGTTCATTGTAATAGCGATAGAATAGAGAGAGTAACGCAACAGTTCGACGGGTAGAAAGACACTAGAGAGAATTAGTGAGAGCAGAAGAGTTGATAAGACGAAAAGCTCTAGACTCCACCTTCTCAAGGATAAGCTGTATGAGTGGAACCACCCCAGATGTGTGACGCATACTCCATACAGAGGTGAACAACACCCCTACACAGAGCAAGCAACTGGGGTGGAGTGAAGAAATTCTGAAGGCGCCTCAAAACACCTAACCTCTTTGAAGATTGTTTAGAGAGAGAAATAATGTGATCTTCCCAAAAAAGATCACGAGAAAAAGAAACACCAAGAATATTAAGGACAGATGAAGGCTTGAGTTGTGTGTTTTCAAAGAAGATATCATAGTTGTGTGGAGTAGAAAGATGGAAAATTTGAGTTTTTGAGGCATTGAAAACTACCATGTTTTCGTTGCTCCAATTTGAAATATGAGAAAGATCAGAGGTCAGTTGCTCCAAGGCTACCCTCCTTGCATCTATTAATTGCTGTTGGGAGGGGCGCCTTTCAAGCTGAAAGGAATAATGCAGGGTGGAGTCATCGGCATAGGAGTGGATAGAAGATGAAGTAACAGATAGGTCATTAATGTAAAAGGGAAAAAGTGTTGGAGATAGGACAGAACCTTGAGGAACACCACTATTAGTAGATTTAAAGGATGAACTGTGGCCGTCTACAACAGCTGCTATAGAACGACCAGAAAGGAAATCAGAGAGAAGGATAGATACCAAAAGAGGGAAGTTTGGAAATCAAAGCTTTGTGCCAGACTCTATCGAAAGCTTTCGATATGTCCAGAGTGATAGCAAAAGATTCACCGAAATGCCGAAGAGCAGAAGACCAAGAGTCAGACAGATAGGAAAGAAGATCAACAGTAGAGCGTTTCTTATGAAAGCCATACTGGCTATCAAAGATAAGATTAGAAAAATTGAAATGTATCCAAATCTTACTGTTAAGGATAGGTTAAAGAAATAGGACGAGATAGTTAAAGCGTTGAGAGAGGTCCCCCTTCTTCTGCACAGGTTGAATGAGCGCACTTTTCCAACAAGAAGGGAAGGTTGAAGTAGAAAGACAGAGAAGAAATAGTTAACCAAGTGTTGGTAGCGCAAGTTTTGAGAAACACAAGAAGAATACCCTCAGGACCGTACGCCTTCTTAGTATTAAGCTCAGAGAAAGCAGAAGTGACGTCTTTAGAAGAAATTACAATTTTAGTTAGGCATAAATGAGTTGGAAGGGGTTGAAGGATCACGAACAGATCCGGAATCGTCTAAGATTGAATTAGAAGCAAAAGTTTGAGTAAAGAGTTCAGTTCAGGAAGGTAAAACGGCAGTTGTACCGTCGCAATATACTAAAGGTGGAAAAGAGAAAGAAGCAAAGTTAGAGTTGATATTTTTTTTTTTAATGCTAGAGATATCAATATTGAAGTCACCAGCTATTACGGAGATTGTTATTTAAAAGAGAATGTTTAGTTTGCCAAAAACTTTCCCCTTATAAAAATATAAAAGCTCCGCTTCAAACTTATAAAACTCCTCTGTCCCCGGGCATTTGGCTGGGAATTGACTTGCTAGGCCCACTGCCAACAAGTGATAATGGTAATAAATATATTTTTTCTATAATTGATCATTTTTCGCGCTTTTTACAAACCTACCCCATACCTGATATTAAGAAAGAGACTATAGTAAATTGTTTAATAAATTATATTACAAAATTTTCTATTCCAATTCATATAACTTTTGATAATGGAACGCAGTTCCACTCTCATTTATTTAAAGAAATTTGTGAATTATATAAGTGTAAAGTACATTATACTACTAGTTTCCACCCCCAATCAAATCCTTGTGTAGAAAGAAGTAATAGAAATGTTAAAAACGCGTTAGCTACTGCTTTACAAGATTCTTCTCTCCATCAGTGGGAAGAATATCTGTCATTTGTCACCTTAGCCTTTAATACTTCTTATCATTCAAGCATAAACGAAATTTAATGTAGAGTTACAAACATTATCAAGTGCTCGGATAAATTTAAGTTTGCTTCCTTGTGGTGCTCGATATAATCCTAACAAGTTGATTGTTTTGGACCCCTCGTTGAAAGCCACACCAAGTGCATCAATATTAGAGTCAATGACAGAATATTCCTTTTGTTTTAATTAAGGCTCTTTTTAAAAAGGAATGAAACTTCACCTCTTTTTGTTTCTTTATGGTAAATGTGGAATATATTATATCCAGAATGTGCAAACAAGTATTTATGGTCTTTTAGGAAAGTCTCTATAAGGACTATACCAGAAAAATTAACTCTAAGAGAAGAAAGGTGATTTGTTAACTCCTCATGGTAGGGATACTCCTAATGTTTATGCATAAAACTTTAAGGCACCCACCACCTTTATACATATTATTTAATTCGTTTGGTAGGATTAGAGGACTCTCCCTAGTGTTCATAACGTTAAGCAAATTATGCATGTGGTCCATGCAGATTAAGTCAGGAGGTACGGAAGTAAGTATATATATATATATATATATATATATATATATATATATATATATATATATATATATATATATATATATATATATATATATATATATATATATATATATATATATATATATATATATATATATATATATATATATATTTTATATATTATATATATATATATATATATATATATATATATATATATATATATATATATATATATATATATATATATATATATATATATATATATATATATATATATATATATATATATATATATATATATATATATATATATATATATATATATATATATATTACGATAACTCAGAACCAGAGGAGCATATTTTCAAAAATGCGAATTTTAGTCTTCCAAATTATCTATAAGTAGTTATGCTCTCTTTAGTAACAGAATGACGTAACTTCACTCTTTACAATAAGAATATTTATAGTTACGTTTCACAAGAAAGTTGCTATTTTTAAGAGTCATTCAAACATATCATTATTTACGTTTGTTTAACTCTGATCGAGACATATCTAGTCTAGAATCATGAAGACGTATTTAACGATATGTTCATCTGGACTTATAATGTTATGTTTATTTTATTGTGTCTTAAGTGTTAATATTGTAGGAAATTTTTTTTTATAATATTGTTTATCCATGTTCCGTGTTTATTCTTCAATATTGTACATTCATGGTAAATTATTTATTCCGATGTTGGTAACACTCTTTATAACAACTACTTTATCGTGATTAATTCTGTTTTTTCTACCTCTCGATTTTAACTAGATTCAACGTACTTGTTAAAGACAGTCATTGGCACCCAATAACTACCCTTACAGTTAATTTTGTATTATATTACCCTGCAATATGTTTCCCAGAGAAAGAAGAATTTTAGTTTGTCTTGAAAATGAATTTGGCTTCTGCAAATGTACATTACAGTTTTTTTTTGGGGTAGCTTGTGGAGTTAATTCATCTGTTTGAGACTCAATATGTTATACTTTAGGAGTCACTATGCTTATAATACGAACAGTACACCTCATTCTCTCACAGAATTTGTGTTTACGAAACATTACTATAAATGTGTATTTTGTTTTTTTCCAACATCACCAATATACCTAGATACTAAATGTTATTTTTATCTTCTGAATAATGTATTTCTATACAACATTTGACCCACCAGGACGTCATATATATATATATATATATATATATATATATATATATATATATATATATATATATATATATATATATATATATATATATATATATATATATATATATATATATGGTAAAGGTGTAGATTGTTTCTGACTTTCGATTGTCAGAAAATATCGATAATCGAAAATATCGAAGAGGCCTAACCTAAACAAGAACGTTGGCGAGAATTAGAGGCTATTACACCAGACATACACACAATAATTATTTCATTTTTGTAGCAGAACCTAATTCGACTTATCATAACCTGAACTACCGAAGTTGCCGTAAAAGAGGCCTAACCTATACAAGAAGTTGCCGTAAAAGAGGCCTAACCTACACAAGAACGTTGGCACGACATATTAGTCTAGGACCGTATTAAAAAAAAATTATAGGTATAAAAGTATCGATTAAAATAAAATATCGACATAAAAAAATATCGATATAAAAAATTTCGAAAGTCAGAAACAATCTACACCTAAGCCTATATATATATATATATATATATATATATATATATATATATATATATATATATATATATATATATATATATATATATATATATATATATATATATATTAATTTTCACTTGTTTTGAGATATTTTATTTCATTTCAAAAATATTTAAAGTTTTAAAAATTTCATTCCCAAAAATTAAGTTAATTATGTTCCAATTATTTCAATACGAAAACAGAAACGTGGTTGAAAAGTAAACAAACGTCTTGAAAATATCAAACAAGTCTATAACTATGCCAATATCGTCACACTAAAACTTAGTCACACGCACTGAACATTAAAAATTATAGTAGGTCCGATCCATTATATATATATATATATATATATATATATATATATATATATATATATATATATATATATATATATATATATATATATATATATATATATATATATATATATATATATATATATATATATATATATATATAATAAAAACTAAAAAATGGGTTTTTCTTCACATTCAAAGAATTTTAATTTTGTTTTTGTTTTTCTTGGCTTAATTCAAACTATTAACTGCGCCATGGATGGTAAGTTTGCATATATATATATATATATATATATATATATATATATATATATATATATATATATATATATATATATATATATATATATATATATATATATATATATATATATATATATATATATATATATATATATTAATATATATTTATAAATAATATATAATAATATAAAAATATAATATATTTATAAATAATATATATAATATAATAAAAAAAAAATAATATATATATAATATATATATATATATATATATATATATATATATATATATATATATATATATATATATATATATATATATATATATATATATATATATATATTGAGATTACTCATGGGAAAGCATGCTGGACGCCTCATCTCCAATTCCAGAAGAGCTAATTTTTCAAGGGGATATTATCCTTCCTTATTTAGGGAGAAACGCCCTTACAACTGCAGCACCATGGGACCAAGGAATTGTTCCTTACATGTTTGACCGCCGGTCAGGTAAAAAATATTTAATTGCTAATAATGTAAGAAAGTACAACATTATAATATATGTAAGAAATTCTGGTTTCATCAGAATTTATATGTATAAAAAAGAAGTTTCAGTTAATATAAATATACGTAATTTTAATATTGAAAAGAATTCAATTATATTCTGCTGAGTACTTTTTTTTTGCTATAACAATTATATGAAGTATAAAGTTAATATTTATTGTAATTGCAGTAATTTTCTTTAATATTTTATGCTGGGTTGAAAAGTCTGATTTTTTTTTTTTAAATGTAGATAGATTTTTTCAGGAGCAAGTTCTCAACGCAATGGAGACTATGTATGAGCTTACGAATGGATGCATTAGATTTGTTCCAAGAACTCAACAGGGAGACTTTATAGCAATTACAAGGTATGATAAATTTACTAGCTCCTAAATCTCATTTTTATTTAAAGTATTATCTCAATATTTGCTTAAAATACTCTCTGACAAAATTGTTTTATTAATTACTGGTTCTAAAGTGAAACTTTTTTTTCCATTTATTTGTTGCAGTTATGCAGACGAATGCTTCTCCGCTTTCGGTCGCATTGTAGGATTAGGACCGCACTTTGTTCATCTTGGTCCAGGATGCAGGCAACAAGCAACTATACTTCATGAACTGCTTCACTCTCTAGGATTCGTTCATGAGCAATCAAGAACTGATAGAGATAGCTATATAACAGTACAATATCAAAATATTATACAGAGTAAGATTACATGGGAATGTGGCAACGTTTGCAACAATTGTTTCAAAAGCCGGTGTTTTTATATTAACTTTTATGTTAAATTTCAGGACTAAGAAGTCAGTTTGACATAAATCGTCACACTACAACTTATGGTGTACCCTACGACTACGAGTCTATTGTTCATTACAGGCAATATGAATTTTCTATGAATGGAAGACCCACGATTATAACCAAGGTGAGAATTAAAGAAAGATGTATTCTGTTTATAATGTGAGCTAAGAGTAAAGGAAAGAATGATTGTTAGTTACGAAGGGAACTTGCAATCTATTTTTTAATTAACATTTTTATTTAGTATGAATATTTGTAGAGTTATACTAATTTAATTTATAAAAATAACAATATTAAATTTTTACTTTTATTTTTATTATTGTACGTTATACGAAACATTATTGCATTTCTAAATAAATTAGTCATTCAGTGTTCAATAGAAACCGCTTCATATATTGAACATTGACTAAGCTACACATGTCTCTCACATTTTATTTTAATATACAAAGGGCACTAGATAGTTTAGTTATTTATTAAACTTTCATCTCTTTGTTTTGGCAGGATCGAAGGTACCAGAACATAATTGGGAATGTTCAAACTCTGAGCGAGAAAGATATTTTGAAACTTCAAATAAGGTATAATTGTCGTGGCAACCAAATTCCATTTCAAAATAAAATCAATTATGGAACATAAATTTCCTCTGAGTTTTTTCCTAATACATAGAAATATATTTTTAGGCAATTAAATATTCTTTATAAATGTATAAATATTTTTTTCTAGTTATTCCTCGATAAACATTTTCATTAGGAGGTTGGATGTTATATGAATATTTCATAGTGGTAATAAAATAAGATTAAAACAATTAATATTTAAAGTAAATTTATTAATTGAAAATAAAAGAGAAAATAATAATTAACATAAGATTACAATTATGTTTATTTATTGTTTGCTGAACTTGATTCTCATTGTGTAAGAAGACGTAATTAAAACTTTGTAAACTATCACCTCTTACTAAGATTACAATGGGTTAAACTTTGAATTTAAGAACTTAAATATTAAGGAATCTCTTTCTTTGTTGCTATTGAAATATTTTTTTGGTTTGGAGAAAAGCATATTCTATTCGAACAATCTTAATAATGATTCTGTGGTCTGTTTTGAAAAGCTTAGATCGCGAATTAACTCTTTCAACTTACAAAAATTAAACAGAGGAGGAGCCGCAGGTAAAAGATGTTTTTAAGCTTTATCAACATTAAGTTACAATCATAAAAATTAAATTTATTGAACATTAACTCTTTATTACTTAAAAAATGAATTTCCATAGCAAGAAAGTTTGACGTGAAGAAGAACATAATGTGGGTTTTTGTAATGAGCTCAACCTAATTTCTTAGGAACAGATCTCACTTTTAAACATATCATTTATGTGTTTAGATACTTCCTTAATGGCGTCAACACTGAAAAAAAACATTAAAAATAGAATTTATATAAAAGAAATACTCGAACATAAAAGGAAAATAAATTTTTTATCGAAATTTTTATGCACGAGCAATTTAAAATTTAAAATGAGAATGATGTAGCTGGTTAATAAAATTACAAACAGTTTTGAATATTTTAAAAGTTTTGAATATTTTATAGCTGGAAATAAAAAAGAAAATGTAAAATGAAATAGTTAAAAATATTTCTTCTTAATAGTGTGAGCTTAAAAGAAATTATAGAAAATGTGAAATGAAATTAAATTACAGCTTGAAGAAAATAGGATGAAGACTCTAGATGTATGAGGTATCGTGGTGCCGTTAAAGAAATAGGGCAATGAGATGGAAATTATGTTATAATATCTGATAATGAGGTCTTCGAATAAGCAGATGATTATGTTATACGTCACGAGACGTGTCATAAACAGGGAATATCATGACTTGTGTATTGGTTGGCTGTGAAACAAATATCACTCACGTGGTTATGACGTCACAGGCACATTTATTCTGTCGTGCTTCCTAGATAGTATGATATATTAATATATATTATATATATATATATATATATATATATATATATATATATATATATATATATATATATATATATATATATATATATATATATATATATATATATATATATATATATATATATATATATATATATATATATATAAATATAATATATTAAGAAAGAGCTTCTGGCAACTATATACTGGATATATGTTTATTAAATATTTAAGAGATGAATAAAATAGAATATCGGGGAACTCGATGTTGTGTACATTTCTTAATTTAAGTACCAAGTAATAAAAAGACTGCTTGATAATTCAAGTATAAAAGTAATATCTGGCATCTCACTGCCCCGATACATTGTGATACGTATCTATGAAATAATAAAGATTACCCGACAACTCTTTGTCGTATATGTTTATTTATTTATATTGTGAGGGTGTGTGTATGTGTATTCGCTCGCGCAACTCTGCAAAAGCATCGGTTATATATTGGAGGGATCATCATGGATTCGGAACTTCTGATCATACAGATTCTAATTTAGAGTTACGAACATTATCAAGTGCTCGTATAAATTTAAGTTTGCTTGATTGCTTCCTTGTGGTGGTCGATATAATCCTAATAAGTTCATTGTTTTGAATCCCTCGTTTAAAGTCACACCAAGTGCCTCAATATTAAAGTCATTGACTGAGAATATTTCTTTTGCTTTAAGGCTCTTTTTAATAAGGATTGAAACTTCCCCTCTTCTTGTTTCTTTACGGTAAATGTGGAATATATCATACCCAGAGTGTGGAAACAAGTCTTTGTTATGGTCTTTTAGGAAAGTCTTTATAAGATTATACCAGAAAAATTAACGATAAGAGAAGAAAGGAGATTTGTTAAATCCTCATGGTAGGGAAACTCCTAATGTTTATGTATAAAATTTAAGGCACCTACGACCTTAAAACATATTTATACATATTATTTAATTCGTTTGGTAGAATTAGAGGACTCTCCCTAGTGTTCATACTGTTAAACAAACTGTTCACCTGGTTCATGGAGATTAAGTCAGGAGGAGTCAAAGGAACCATGAGGGAGAAAAAATAAAAGCTAATATTAAACAAAAGATATTTGGGTAATGTATCAACCACTCAATGGGAAAAATCAAAATATTTATAGAGTGTGCATTAACACTAAGTATAAAGTACCTAATAATAATGAAGATAATAATGATAATATTAAAAGAAATTTATTTTATGCCGATAATTATATTAATTTATATAAAATATTAATGTCATCAGGGATTCGTGTAGGTCTAGTGGTTAAGTATTAACATGTTCAGAGTATTGCTGGCTCAAATCCCATATTGTGTAGGCATAATAATAAACATTTATATATATATATATATATATATATATATATATATATATATATATATATATATATATATATATTATATATATATATATATATATATAATATATTATATATATATATATATATATATATATATTTTTTTTTTTTTTTTTTTTTTTTTTTTTTTTTTATACAATACACCATATCCCGCAAGATGCAGGGTGGCGTCGGCTGCAGAAACTTCATATTTCTGCAACCGTACATGGGAAAAATACTAAATACTGGTAAAAAAGGTTCCCAGCCTTTAGAACCATGAGAAGAATAATCTCCAATAGTACTGACTGCGACGAAATTCCAATCCTTTATCGAACAGATGTTACCTAGAAGTACTAATAATTTCCAATATAGAATAAACTTGTCCGCCAAAAGTTATATAAAAGAACATAATTAAAAATTTTGATGCTTCACTCTTAATTTATAATAAAAATTACTGAAAAGACTTGGTTCCAAAATTTTGTTGCTCCTCTTGAATTTTTATAAAATATTAATTTGATTTAACTTATATTAATGATTTAATTTCAAATGCTAAATATTTAATAATTTCTTCGAATAATAAAATTTTCATTTCCTTCTAAATAACAATCTGAAGAAAAAAAAAAAAAAAAAAAAAAAAAAAAAACCTTCAACATCTCTTCAAAAGACTTCAGATCCATACTAAACCACTTTCCAATTGCTTCTCCGGCTCTTCTCTCTTCTTCGTTCCCAGCTGTTTCCAACACGTCCGAATCCGTCAGCAGTCAGATACTATATATCAAAAAAGGTGGTTTCAGCAGCAGAAATTATTCATATTCCTGCAACCGTACATGGGAAGAAATACTGGTTAAGAGGTTTCCCAGCCTCTTGAACCCTAATTATGATTAAGCAATAAGTCAAACGCCTAACCACTGTACCACTTTTATATATATATATATATATATATATATATATATATATATATATATATATATATATATATATATATATATATATATATATATATATATATATATATATATATATATATATATATATATATATATATATATATATGTGGAAGATTAATACAATTAAAAGCAACTAAAAATCCCCTTTAAAATTTGGAAAAAGAAGAGAGTAAGAGAGAACCGGCGAGAGAGTTCAAAAAAGGAAATACGGCAAAAAAAAAAAAAAAATAAAAAAAAATAAACAAAAAAAAAAAGAAAGTGGAAAATAAGAAATGTTTTTTATGAAAAACTTCAGAAATTCTGATTAGAAAAATTAGAGGAAAAGTAATTCAGAATTTTCAACATATAACGGACGAGAATAGAGAAAAAAAAACTTTAAAAAATACCATCAGGTTAAATGTTGAAATTTATCCATATGTATCAAAGACATACTGAGTGACTAAAAAGAGAAAATAAGCAACGTTGTCTTGAAAAATTGTAAAAAGTTTTACCAAATATCTGATAACGAAGAAAATTTCAATAAAGAAGATAAACAAAGTGGGCTTAGGTGGAGATTGTTTCTGTTTCGATATTTTTTATATCGATATTTTTTTATGTCGATATTTTATTTTTAATCGATATTATATCCCTAAAAGAATTCTAGTTTGTGTTTTATTTACATTGTGGTCGGATGTGGTTCTTGTGTAGGTTAGGCCTCTTTTACGGCAACTTCTTGTGTAGGTTAGGCCTCTTTTACGGCAACTTCGGTAGTTCAGGTTATGATAAGTCGAATTAGGTTCTGCTAGAAAAGTAAGTAATAATAATTGTGTGTATGTCAGTAATTGTACCTCTGGCAACTCTCTTGTTTACGATAGGCTTCTCCGATATTTTCGATTTTCGATATTTTTTAACAATCGAAACTCAGAAAAAAACTCCACCTTTACCAACAAAGTGTATATAATTATTACCATAAGTTGACGTTCATATTAGTATGCAAAAATTATTTATGAATTGTTAACCTAAAATATTAAGGAAATTGGTTCTTTAGATTAATTTTGGAAAAGGTTTCGGGATAGTTACAAATTAAAGGTCTTTATTAGAAATTATACATTTAATAAACTTTAAATACTAGTATTTATATTATTCCTTGAAAGAGGTGGGTGAAAAAAAAAGATATAAAAATCGCCCACAGATTAGAGGTCCCATAGAGACGCGTAGCCATATAAAATAAACCAACAGAAAAAGATTAAAGTTCAATGGAGGAGGTGCCATTACCCGAAAAGAAAGATGATTTAAACAATCTACTTGAAGGTTTACCCGATGAAATGGTGAAGGATGTGAATGAGGGTAAGATTTCACTGGCTACTCTGGGTATCATATTTGAAAAACCGAAAGTACGACAATACCTGGAACAGCCGAGGAAAATATAAGTACCCCAGGAAATTTATCTATCAGTTCTCCTGTTATTGTGACTCATCTTACTATTACTAAAACTAAAACAATGCGTCCGTCCGATAACCATAATATAACTTTGAATTATAGTTATTCTCTTCCGAACCAAATTAGGTAATGTTCATACCACTACTTTTTCTTCTATTAAATATGAAGGAGAACTTTTGTCAAATATCATGACAAAACAGAGGTTTTTATTCACAAAAGCCTACCCGTTAGAAGACCCGGAATCATCCGATAGATTATATGACAAACTATGGGATACACTGCCAGAAAATATCGAGAAAAGTTATTGCTAAGTAATTTAGGGATGCCGATACTTAAAAAAAATATCGATATATCGATTATCGATAATTTTAAAAAATATCAATTGCCCTCGATACCATCGGTTAAAAAATATCGATATATTGGTTTTAGAATATATATATATATATATATATATATATATATATATATATATATATATATATATATATATATATATATATATATATATATATATATATATATATATATATATATTTGTCTCTGGTGGGGAAAGGCCGGAGCCCTACCAACCTCCACCAGAGCCTGAGAATAGTCTGGAATCTGGTCAGTAATGGATGACGTGAACCGATACATGGCGTTTAAAAGTGAGCAAGTCAAAAGAAGTTGGGAAAACAGATAAAGGGAATGTGTTTCAGACTTTACCAGTAGAATACATGTAAGATTGAGCATAGCTGTTCAGTTTGGAGTCGGAGAGTTAGACAGAGAAAGGATGAGACTGTGCAGAAAGTCGTGTCGCACAAGCCCTTCTCAATGGAGGAGGTATGCGACGTGAGAGTTAAGAAGAGCATTGTCCGTTGTAATACCTAGAGTATAGAGTGACGAAACAATTCGACAGGAAGAAAGAGATTGGAGATAGTAAGAGGAAAAGTTTATAAGACGAAAAATATATATATATATATATATATATATATATATATATATATATATATATATATATATATATATATATATATATATATATATATATATATATATATATATATATAATTTCACCTCTTTTTAACTTTGGCTTGAAAAGGGACGTCATTCCGAAAACGTTTGCCTACAATTTATTTTAATATTGGGTGTTTTAGTTTGTGTTTAAAATCTGCCGGTTATTGCAGTCTTTAATATATATATATATATATATATATATATATATATATATATATATATATATATATATATATATATATATATATATATATATATATATATATATATATATATATTTTTTTTTTTTTATATTTAAAAAAATATATATATATATATAATATATATATATATATATATATATATATATATATATATATATATATATATATATATATATATATATATATATATATATATATATATATATATATATATATATATATATATATATATATATATATATATATATATATATATATATAATATAAAATAAAAAAAAAAAAAAAAAAAAAAAAAAAATTTTATATTTTTTTTTTTTTTAAATTCTTAGGGACTAAGCTCTAAAATAGTAAGTTTTGAGACCAAGTTACTAAAGAAGTCACTCTCCCGCGTCGTCGCTCTGTGTCGAGGCTTTAATAAAGTACATTTCAAGAGGGAAGCCCCTGTCGCAATTGCTAGAGGTAAACCCTATGAATTATTAAAACGTTAATATCTCCAAAACTGTAGCAGATAGAAGTGACAAGAGGCAAAAATTGTAACCCATTATGGGTTTTATTTATCCTATAAAGATTTTCTCCCTTCGAAAATAATCTCCAATATATAGTCAAATGAACTTTAAGTTTTCCATATTTTGAAAAAAACTTCCTCATAAAATCGAAACTTGATTTTTTTATCATTTTCTTAGAGGTAGGCCATCAAAAATAAGTTCTACTGCCTTACCTCTCTGAAAATGATTTAGAAAAAAAAATTAAAAATTGAGATTCTTAATTACTGCTGAAGTCGACCTTCATATAGCACTTAAATGCCTGGAAAAATGAGTTCAAAAAAGATAATTTCGGTTTCAGTTGAGAATGGGTAGTCTCATAAGTTTTAACTGGTGAAAAAGTCTGTGAAGCCATTTTAACTTGAGATTTTCCCATCAAAGTTTGAGTAAGTTTTTAAATTCTCCTAACTTTCTTATAAATGGATCAATCGGCTTGATTTGCTATAGGCGTAAGGGTTTGCGACCCTTGATTCCAAATCTGTAATAAACGGTTTTTCTATATATTACCGTTTTCGAATTAAAGGCCGACATACATTCCAAAGTGGTTTTTCGTACTTTTTGAGCATTTTAAAGAAAATTGTCAACTTTGAGGGCTCAGGTTTCCTCGACCGTAGCAGATAGAGGAACTATTCACGGTCACTTCTAAGTCCTAAAAGACACGTACAATTCAGATATGAAATATTTTTGCTCTATCTCTCACAATTTAGAATTTCTCAAAAATCACAAAACCTGACCAACAAAAAAAAATTAAAATTTTTTTTTCAGGGGCCATATCTCTTGAACGGAAGCTCGTAGAATCCTATTGCCTAGAAACATATTGTCTCAGCATGACGAAATTTATTTGCATGGACTATTTAAGCGATATTTAAAGTTTTGTTTAGATAACACCAGCTGTATACTTGAAGAGCATGAAAAGCTAAGAAAATCAGGGTGGGACAATCTGCATCTAGAGTCTCTATCCCTCTACGACGTGTTATTAAAGCCTCATAAGCTGTTAAAAAGGGACCCCAGAAGCGAGTTGATCTTAACCTATGGCACAACCTGCCGTATTATAGGCAGATTGTGCTCTGAAATATAAGTCCGCGTGCCAGAATGCAAAATTTGGCTTTTCCTGTTTTGCCATTTACTTTAACTAAGCAATAGCTGTTATAAAATCGGATAATATATAATTTGACGATAGTAGTTTTAAATATATGCGAAAATTATATGCTTTTCTATTTTTGTTAATATTTCTTTTATATTTAAAACTACTGTTTTTAATATTTTTAGGCTTCACATATTTTCATTAATTATATTTAAAAAAAAAAAAATTTATCCGATGATTTTTGTAATTTTGTTCAATCTATTTTCAGCACTGAAGATGTATTGTAATAAATACGAAACGTTTGCTTTAAAATGAATTTAGCAGTTTTCTTTGCAAGCTTATTTATATTTAAAATTAGGTTCCCTAAGAACATTTCTATTACTGATATATATATATATATATATATATATATATATATATATATATATATATATATATATATAATATATATATATATATATATATATATATATATATATATATATATATACATATATATACATAATATGCATTATGATGGACTTTGTATGCTTGATACTGGACATTGCAGTCTCTAAGGCAGGACAGGCTTAGCAAGCCAATGCATGATTTTGAATTTGCTCGTGAAATTCTGGGATCAGCCTCGATACTTGTCGGCACAGGACATACCGAAGTGGATACGTGTGGTGATCCCGCTGACAGGCTGAGACTTTTCTGGGAGTAATATATATATATATATATATATATATATATATATATATATATATATATATATTATATATATATATATATATATATATATATATATATATATATATATATAATATATATATATAATATAGAAAAAAATAATATATATATATATATATATATATATATATATATATATGAGAAAAAAAAAGAAAATGCTTTGAAATCTCAAAAGAGTAGCCTCTTAATTTTATCCTTCTTGCTGTTTATACATGCCGCACAAAAGAGACGTTTGACAAAGAAGGCTTTATAAAAATAGAAACTTTGAAATTATCGTTGAAAACAGTTGCTTTCGGGATATCGATGCCGAAGGTATCTTCTTGATTCAGTATCCAATTTACCACGATGAAGGATTGGGTTAAGGCAGGAAAATGTTTCGGATCATCTTTAGACACCAAATGTATTTTCACCTTAGAAGAAGAAAGTTGAAAATGAAAATTGAAATATTCTAGCTAAACTATATTCGAATCTCAGAAAATTAGCGTTAGAATGCTGAAAGAAATGACATTAAAATTAACTTTTTGAAACAAAAGTAGGAAGGATTGACTTCATGGTTTTAGTATGTCATCTCAGTCTTACGTTACACAAACCAGAAGCAAAAATACATGTATTATGTGTTGTTTTTAATTAAATAGGAAGTGCAGTTTTTTAATTCAAATTTTGAGACGTAGATACCCAAATCCAATTTCCCGGCAAAAAATTTTATCAGCTATTCTAATTAAAGAAAAATTAGAGGCGTTAGAAAAGCGAAAATCTAGAAGTTTCTAAAAAAAACTGAGAAGAAAAAAATTGGTCAAAACATTTATTTGATACGACCTCCGAATAAGAAACGGTTGTGTGGTGATGAGTTAGATGATTGTTTTCACTGAATTAAAATACGGAAGATGGAATCTATTGTATTTGGGGAGAATTAGGAATAAGCAACTCTGTATTACTTTCCGTGTAAATTTTGTTGAAAATGGTCACACAAAAATTGCAGTTGGTAACCCCCGTTATAATTGAATAATTTATTTATGAAGAAAAGAGCACATTACCCAAACATGTTGGGTATAACCATTCATAGCAAAACGATTTACCTTCCCTCCCATATATATATATATATATATATATATATATATATATATATATATATATATATATATATATATATATATATATATATATATATATATATATATATATATATATATATATATAGTCTTCCCCAGGAAGGACTTTTGGTCCTGTTGGTGGGATCATTCGAGGAAGATCCTTGGTTTCACGGACCCACGGCGGATACCTCTGGCAGGAACAGTCCAATCGCAGATGCGGAGATTGTTTCCCATCAGTGACAAGAGCATTTTACTAATGTACTCGTTTTAACGACTGAGTCATTCGGAGCTAGGCTAAGGTGACCATATTTTTCTGACCAAAAATCGGGACGCTTCTGAACATTGCCTCTCCTTACCCCAACAAATACCCTCTCGTAAGGGATGTATAAAGAAGGGTGATTTTTAATATAAAGAAGAAATAAGATTGTTTTTAAAAACAAGTCATATGGTTTATTAGTTAAAGACATTCCACAATATATATATATATATATATATATATATATATATATATATATATATATATATATATATATATATATATATATATATATATATATATATATATATATATATATATATATATATATATATTATATTATATAATAATATTATAAATTTAAAAAAAAAGTTGGATAAAACACTATTATCCTTCCCGATTTACCCTCTAAAAATTCTGGACGGATGGTCACCTTAATCTAAGCGCATGGAGAAACTGCTCATATTTTCCGCCAAGACGGCCTAGAACCCTGGACCTCTCGCTTCCTACGCGAGTGCTCGATCAACTGAGCTAGGAAGCCGCTTATATATATATATATATATATATATATATATATATATATATATATATATATATATATATATATTATATATATATATATATATATATATATATATATATATATATATATATATATATATATATATATATATATATATATATATATATATATATATATTATATATATATATATATATATATATATATATATATATATATATATATATATATATATATATATATATATATATATCTCGTCCAAAAGTAATCGAGAGCATAAGTAATTTTATTTGTTTTAACTTGTTCTGTCCACTTCTCCAAGAAATGTCAGATGCAGGTTGGTACCTGAACCATAGCCGAAAACGGGTATTGATGAATATAGTTTTGCAGTCAGTTAAGAAAGTTATATTTCCATCATCATACTATTCATTATAAAGTATTATTATTAATAAAGAAAATGAAAAGAAATATATGAAATATTTTATATTATTATCATTATAGCATGAAAAAGAAATATTTAGAAAATTATATTATATTAGGAAATATATTGATAGTCATTGAAAGGAATGAAAATATATATACAGTTAATCTTTTCCATTCATGCGGTGAGAGTAGTAGTAACTCGATCAAGCGAAGGAAAAAGTTTCTCTTTCAAGAATCGGACAAAGTAGAATAACTATTAATATATTAAATATTTCTATTTAAAACAAAGATTATTTAAATGAAAATAGTCTTTTATGTAATTTGTCCTGTTTTTTTTTTCATTAATTAGTAAAAACAATTTTTATTATCATCTTCATTTACTCTTCACTGTTATTCACACTTGTATTTCTTTTTAATCTTGAGGATGTCTTTCTCAGATAAAACTTTTTTCGTCCCGATTATTTTTTGGTATTTCTTATCCTATGAATAAATAAATTAATAGAAAGAAAAAAGTATTTACTATTCAAAAATTTATAGCTAATATATATATATATATATATATATATATATATATATATATATATATATATATATATATATATATATATATATATATATATATATATATATATATATATATAATATAGAAAAACTAAATGTGAAAAAATATTGAAACTTTGAAAGTATACAAAGGATTTTAAAAACTGCTTCAAATTTTAAAATTTGTTTTAAAATCGGTGTTTAAACTTCATAATTAACAATTTTTTTTTTAACTTTAATATATATATATTATATATAATATATATATATATATATATATATATATATATATATATATATATATATATATATATATATATATATATATATATATATATATATATATATATATATATTTAAAATAAAAATTTTTTTTTTTTTTTTTTTTTTTTTTTTTTTTTTTTTTTTTTTTTTTACTTCTTGAATAAAATAAGTATTTGTAGGAAAACAAATGTTCAAGATTAACTAGAAAAAATAAGTCTACTCAAAGTCAAAGAAATTTTTGATATCTAAGAATATAGTAATTGCTTTTATAGTTCTTACTTTTGTTATAATCGTCGACTTCCCATTTTTTGAGGACGCAAATTCATGAAAATGAGCGATAGATTCATAGTCGTATGGTACCTTAAGAACATCAGGATCATATACTACATTAAAATTTTTGTATTCAACTGTAAAATGAATGAATAATTATGAAACAAAGCCTGTGGTAAAGTTCAGGTTAAAATGATAAAAAAATATAGTCTAACCTCCATAAATATTTTTATATAACACGGTTACATATTCATTTCTATCAGTTCTACATTGCTCATGTTCAAAACCAAGAATATGGTATAATTGATGTAGAATAGTAGCATTGTCCATGTGATCAGAATTCATTGCAAGTATATTAAACATTTCGTCATAACCAATAGTCGCTGCGGAGAAGTCATGACTGAAAAAATAGTTTAATGAATGAAATATAAAATTATATATATATATATATATATATATATATATATATATATATATATATATATATATATATATATATATATATATATATATATATATATATATATATATATATATATATATATATATATATTCATCACATCTCATGTTAATTTTACTAAAGGTTAGAAACAAATTTTAAGCAAATATTTATAAATAATGATTATAAAATAATTGTAACCATAGCAATTCAAATTTACCTTACTATTACCAGATAACTAGTTTCGTTGGTTCTTTCTACAAATTCAACGCAGCCATTTGTTAGATCGTAAAATTGATGCATAATATCGCGAATTAACGCTTCTTCATCAGACCCTATAAAAACATTAAGGATAAAATTCTTGTAAAAAATGGTGCAATTTTTTTTCTTAGTGTTTTTTTCTAACTGCTTAAGAAAGGTTAAAAAGGAAAAAAATGGCTGAATGTCGAAATTTGTTGAAAGAAATTTTTAAGATTTAAAAAGTTTTTCTAAAGTATATATTCTAAGTTTTTCAACGACGTTAAAAGTATTTATGAAATGCTTTACTAGAATCTGTAAATTATAAATATTGGGGGAAATAAGTATTATTTTTTATAATCGCAACTTGTCATGAACGTCATTATTCTAAGAATATGATGGAAAACTACTGACCATTTAAGCAAATGTTACTTTTGGATCATTGACCTTCCAAACATTAAACTTACTAAAATTGAAATTGTATTACTTATCCGAACCTAACATCATCTATTGTCTGGTGTCACACTCCCTTAACCTTCATGAACCCAGTTCTCATTTACAGACAGTAACCTCATTCAGAAAAGAGCAGAATTTCGTAAAAACGTTTTAGTTCCAGAATACAATTTAAGAGTTGCAAGTGAAGGGAGAAACACAAATTTAATGAACGAAAAGAATCTGAAAGATTTGATCAGAGACCTTGATCGTTTTTAGTTTTTTTACGTGCAAGATGAAGCACCTGAATTGGATAGATGAAATTGTGGAAATCACAGAACACAGGAAGCGTCTTATAGGTTTTCCCAGTTTCTTCATCCAAAGTGTTTGATCTGTTCTATCAGTAGAAAATGGCCTGTAACCCTAATGAACAGCTCCTTATCTTTGACAATTCTTTCAGAAGAATCAAATCGGCGTTTTCTATAAATGGACAAAATTTCAGTTTCTAAATTTTTCTCGCTTCTTGCACACAGAATAAAACAACACCCTCAAAGTCTTTCTAGATTCTTTGAAGTATTATATAAACCCTTAAAGGTCATCGTAGACTTCAACATATTGGCATTCCTGATGCGTCCCTTAGTCGGTTTTCCCATCCCGTGTGGGATGGACAGAGTGTACCGAATTCTATTGGAGGGGGGTGGTAAGGAAGGAGGAACAACAACTTATAATGGAAAGTGGTGTATCCTTGATAGATGACCCCGTCACTGCAGGTAAATTTCAGGCCAATAGAACATTTTGTCACAGCTTAAGATAGGGAAGCCTCAGCCTTCAACAATTCTTCCCAAAAGCTGTTTAATTCAACGATTAAAACCTATGTTTTCGTTAGATTAAATGTAAAGGTGTTTCTGTAAATTTGAATCTTCACGAGGAAGGAAAAGAAGTTTTCCACAATTTTGAAACAATTTTTCGTTATTATTTAGTCATTGTTATAACATTACCTATGTTGAGCATTTTGAGACAGTATTGAATATTGAAACTGGTGAATAACTACTTTAAAATATTTTGCAAGGTCTCCATTAAAAGTCGTTATCCTTGACGTTTATATGTATAAATTAAAGGATAACGTGGGACGGAATAAGAGGATTAGTACGATGTTTTTTACCAATATATTCTTGAATTTTGACATTTGAAAACCGCTTCAAAATAGTCTATGACGAACATTATGAGACTATTTTCAAAATTTATTTGTTAAGGTGATTTAAAGTAATTTAAAAAAAATATATTTTTTAAAAAGTCTATACTCCCAACAAACTCTTTTGTGATCACTTTTGTATGAAAAGTATAATTACAATAAATTTTTGTGTACGTTTTCCAGTATGAAATTGGTAAATTTTAAAATATATATGTTCACTTTCGGAAAGTGAAGCCTGAAAAGAATCAGTCATGTTCTATACATTTTGAAGTAAAGAATTAGAAAATAACACTCTCCATTCAAGAATAAAATTAGTATTAGAAAAGATAGTTTTGTAACACTTTTGCATTTTTATAACAGCACATAAGAGTAAAGAGAATGTTTTAATCAATAAAAAAATGAAAAAATTATTTACTAATTTTTTAATAAAATAAAAAAAGAAAATAGTCGCAAAAATTCAAAGAAATTGAGAATTATTAATTTCAAATTAAAAGTGAAATTAAAAAATATTAATAAAAACAAAAGGGAAATAATTACCCAAAGCAGATCTTTTGAATTCAAAGGGAATAAATCCTCTTGCCTTTTTTACTTTTCTTTTAGGGGCCTTTCTATTTCTATATGGACGGATAATTATGTCTCCAAGAATATGAAGTTCATATTCCAAAGTCTGATTTATCATCCTAGATGAGGGGTCTACATATATATATATATATATATATATATATATATATATATATATATATATATATATATATATATATATATATATATATATATATATATATATATATATATATATATCGCAGGGGTAAAACGAGTCGGGAAATGTGATGAGGGGTCTTCCCTTCCAATGCAGCCGGTCGTCAGTTTGCTCCGAGCAGTGCGAGTGGAAAGACGTGCCTCAGCGTGAAGTGTGTTTTTTGACTTTGTAACACGGTGCGATGGAGCGTTCGCTTGAACAGCGATACGCAATCAAGTTTTGTGTGCGGCTTGGAAAGAATGCAACTGAAACATTCTAGATGCCTTAAGAGACCTTCAAGAACGTCTGCATGTCAAGGTGACAGTCCGGCAGATGGCACAAGGTGTTCAAGGAGGTCCGGGAGGAGATCGCCGACGAACCCCGTTGTGGACGCCCAACAAGGGCCAGAACCGACGAAAACGTGAATCGTGTGCGCGAAGTTTTGTGTTCCGACTGTCGATTGAGCATCCAGCAAATCGCTGACACCCTAAACATTTCCACATTTGCGATACATGGGATAGTGACCGAGGATCTGCAAAAGCGCAAGGTCTGAGCGAAGCTTGTGCCGAAAGTGTTGAGGGAAAAGCAGAAAGAACTTCGAGTTTTGCGCTGTCAAGAATTGTTGGATTTGATTCAAAATGAGCCAGACTTTCTTAACTCTGTCGTAACCGGAGACGAATCCTGAATGTTTGAGTACGAACCAGAATCAAAAAGGCAGAGCAGCGAGTGGCACACAAAATCATCCCCCGCCCCAAGAAAGCGCGAATGAGCAAGTCTTGCATCAAAACTATGTTCATTGTCTTTTTTGACGTCCGAGGAATCGTCCATTTTGTGTTTGTACCGCAGGGACAAACTGTCAATTCAGCCTTTTACCTGCAGGTGCTCAAGAGATTGAAACGCTGGGTCGCGCGCTTGAGGGCTGACAGCAAAGACACGGTCAAGCTCCACCATGACAATACCCCCAGCCACACGGCATTCATCGTTACCAATTTCCTGGCCTGGAGCAACACCCCGGTGGTCACCCAGCCCCCTTGCAGTCCCGACTTGGCTCTGTGCGACTTTTTTTTGTTTCCCCGACTGAAGAGAGAGCTGAAAGGAAAGCATTGGGAGCCCGTGGATAACATCCAAAAACATGTTACAGCTTTCCTAAGAGGCATTCCCGTCGAATTGTTTCAGGGCGCCTTCCAGGCATGGCAGACACGTCTCCGCAAGTGTATTGATGCTGGTGGAGAGTATTTCGAAGAATTTTAAGCATTTGTACCGGTAGGATAAGGAATATATTATTTCATAATGGACCCTGTATATAGGGGGAGGACGTAGTGCAGTCTGAAGCGATGAAAGTACTCAACACTGGGCTTAACACACGGGATGATAGGGTGGGCTAGACTATTCCGTTTTACTTTGTTGCCCTTTGGTTCGTTCCTTATCGCGTTTCATCTTCTAAGAGGGTCTCTAGTGTACCCTTGACTTACATTGGAATGCCTATGCTCCCGCAACTCTCCTCCTTCTTCACATGTGTCCTAAAAATTTACAAGTACTTACACTTACATAACCTATTAAATAAATCAAAAATGGCGAAAAATAAATCTGCCTCGAAAGAATCCAAGAGGGGCGGATTTCAAATATAGCCCCTCATTCACTCCTTCCTCCATCAGCACTTGGGAGTTGGTGGCCTCCGGTGATATGGCTGGCGCCACCAAGACCTTGTTGCCGACTTGCCTTGGTGCACATTCTTTTTTTTTCATTAATTTCTGCAACATTTACGGTCTTTTTTCTGATCTCCACTTTGTCGAACGCTACCTCTCTTCTTCTAGACCTCATCTCTTGTTCTTAACTGAAAATCAGGTAACAGAGTGCTCTGACAGCAAACTCTACTCTGTTTCCTCCTACTGTCTTTATCCATAATTTTCAGCCAAAGACGGATGGTGCGCAATGATGATGTTTGTTCTCGTATCTCTAATTTAGAGTCTTCTGATTTCTCTACTTTATGGCTTAAACTTTCTTGCAACTCTACAACTAAATTCATTTGTTCTGTCTACTTATCTCCTAACTCTACAGACTATCCAAATTTTTCGACTTTCTTAACTCCAAAATAGAACACATTCTTTCTTCTCCTTTCTCTGAAATCATCATTTTAGGTGATTTCAATCACCGCCAATGACTTTCATCTAGTTCTCATGATCCAGCTGGTGAACTCTCCTACCAATTTTCTATCCAGAACAACCTTGAGCAGTTGGTGCATATCCCTACCCGTATCCCTCACCGTCTTGGTGATGAACCCAACATACTAGATCTTTTCCTAACTTCTTATCCTTCTCCTTACACTGTTAAACTCTTTCCTCCTCTGGGTTCATCCGGTCATCATCTTATCTCTGTATCTTGTCCTGTCTCTTCAAGTCTTCCGCAAGAACGGCCCCCGCCTCCGGCGAGGACACGTTTCTCCCATTTCGGTGCCACTAACTGGTCTGACTTGCGGTCGTATTTTTCTGACTTTCCATTGAATGATTACTGTTTCTGAGGGAGGAAACGTACATTCCATATTCTTTCCCTTCTACTAAACTTAACAAACCTTGGTTTAACTTTGCTTGTTCTCGTGCTATCCGCCGTAGGGATGCTGCCTTCAGTGATTACCGTCGTCTTCAAACTCCAAAAACTCACACAACTTATATTTCATCCCGGAATCGTGCAAAATCTATTCTTCGAGATACCGAAAACTCTTTTCTCCCTCGCAAATGCAATGTTTCTGGCTCGTCTTCCTCTCGCCCTTTCTGGCATTTTGCAAAAAATGTCAATTCTACCTTTGCTTCTTCCTCTTTCCCTCCTCTAGTATCTTCTGACGGTTCAACTGCCATTTTGCCTTCCTCTAAAGCTGAACTCTGTGCTCAAACTTTTGATTTAATTGAACCTTTGACGATTCCGGAGCTGTTTCTTCCTTCAACCCCCTCCAACTCATTTATGCCTAAAATTTTAATTTCTTCTAAAGATATCAGTTCTGCTCTCTCCAAGCTTAACACTAAGAAGACGTATGGTCCTGATAGTATCCCTCCTGTTGTCTCAAAACTTGTGCTTTCGAGCTTGCGCCCTGCCTTAGTAAACTATTTTGTCTATGTCTTTCTACTTCAACCCTCCCTTCTTGCTGGAAACGTGCTCTCATTCAGCCTGTGCCGAAGAAGGGGGACCATTCTCAACCCTCTAACTATCGTCCAATTTCTTTAAGCTTCGTTTTTTTCTAAAGTTTTCGAATCTATCCTTAATAGGAAGATTTGGAAACATCTTAATTCTTCAAATCTTATCTCAGATCGCCAATATGGCTTTCGTAAGAAACGCTCTACTGGTGATCTTCTTTCCCTTCTCTCTGACTCTTGGTCTTCTGCTCTTCGGTATTTCGGTGAATCTTTTGCTGTGGCGTTGGACATATCGAAGGCTTTCGATAGAGTCTGGCACAAAGTTTTGATTTACAATCATCCCTTTTTCGAAATTATCCTTCTCTCTGATTTCCTTTCTGGTCGTTCTATAGCAGCTGTTGTAGACGGCCGCCGTTCATCCCATAAATCTATTAATAGTGGTGTTCCTCAAGGATCTGTTCTATCCCCAACAGTTTTTCTATTTTTCATTAATGACCTTTTCTCTATTACTTCATCTCCTATCCACTTCTATGCTGATGACTCCACCCTTCATTACTCTTTTCATTTTGAAATGCGCCCCTCCGAGCAACAGTTAATAAAAGCAAGGAGTGTGGCCTTGGAGCAACTAACCTCTGATCTATCTCTAATTTCAAATTGGGGCAGAGAAAACATGGTCGTTTTCAATACTTCAAAAACTGAATTCCTCCATCTCTCTACTCGACACAATCTTCCACACAACTATGAAATCTTCTTTGGAAACACACAACTCAAACCTTCATCTCTTCTTAATATTCTTGGTGTTTCTTTTTCTCGTGATCTTTCTTGGAAAGATCACATTATTTTTCTTTCTAAACAAGCTTCTAAGAGTTTGGGTGTTCTGAGGCGTCTTCAGTATTTCTTCACACCACCCCAGTTGTTTGATCTGTGTAGGGGTGTTGTTCGCCCCTGTATGGAGTATGCGTCACATATCTGGGGTGGTTTCACTCATCCAGCTCTTCTGGAAAAGGTGAAGTCTAGAGCTTTTCGCCTTATCAAGTCCTGCTCTCACTAATTCTCTTCAATCTCTTTCTGCCCGTCGAAATGTTGCGTCACTCTCTCTATAGTATCGCTATTACAATGGACACTGCTCTTCTGAATTTTCACGTCGCATACCTCCTCCATTGAGAAGGGCTCGTGCGAATCGTCTTTCTACACAGTCTCATCCTTCCTCTGTCCAACTCTCTGACCCCAGACTTAACTGCTATGCTCAATCTTACATGTACTCTACTGGTAAAGTCTGTAACACAATTCCTTCATCCATTTTTCCAGCTTCCTATGACTTATACACCTTCAAACGCCGTGAATCAGGTCATGTCGGCCTTTAATTTGGCCATGTTCTCTACTTTTCCACTAACTCTGGTGGAATATTAGTAGGCCTCTCGCCTTTGCCCACCAGAGGTGAAATAGAAGAAAAAATAAATATATATATATATATATATATATATATATATATATATATATATATATATATATATATATATATATATATATATATATATATATATATATATATATATATATACTCAATAACCGCAGATTTAAAACACAAACTAAAATAACCCAGTATTAAAATAAACTATAGCCAAAGTTTTTGGACTGACGTCCCTTTTCAAGCCAAAGTTAAGTTAAAATGGTTAAAAAGCTAAAACGGAGACCTGACCCAACGAAGGTGAGTAAAACAGGCACTGTTTTACTTACCTTCGTTGGAGCAGGTCTTCGTTTTAACTGTTTAACTATTTTAACTTAACTTTGGCTTGAAAAGGGACGTCAGTCCGAAAACGTTTGCCTATAATTTATTTTAATACTGGGTTATTTTAGTTATATATATATATATATATATATATATATATATATATATATATATATATATATATATATATATATATATATATATATATATATATATATATATATACCCAAAGTACCTCTTATGAATTCAAAGGGAATAATTCCTCTTTTCCATGGTTTTCCTCCTATTAAGCTCTTTAACACTCTATTTGGAGGGATAATTATGTCCCCAATTGATAAAAGATCATCTTCCAATCTCTGATTTATCTCACTAGATGAGATGTCTACATATTAACAGAAATATATATATATATATATATATATATATATATATATATATATATATATATATATATATATATATATATATATATATATATATATATATATATATATATATATATATATATATATATATATATATATTGGATAGACAGTGGAGGAAGTTCTTACCTAAAAAATTTGCATAACTAAGTAAGAATATATAGTATATACACTCCTATACAAATGTGTCTAGTCGCAGGTAATTACTTGTTGACATGAAATACGCTTTCATGTCATATCATAAAATATATATATTATCTGTATAAAATTGCATTCGGAGATTGATAGATTTTGTAGCGCAAGGTTTTGCACCGAGCGAAATTTACAGATGCATGCAAGTTATTTATATAGTTAATTATATGGATGTTCAGAATGATGAGGGATAGGTTTGACAATGCTATTTGCTGTATTGAGAGAAATGATGGGTGTGATACATGGAGAATTAAAGAAGGGTGGATGACATGATATTAGAAAATAGGCCTTATCAAGGGAAGAGACAGATATTAGGCAAGAAAGAGTTCAACACATCATCAAGACGTCAAACCGTAGAAAAATGTGCTAGATTTAAATCATGAAGGGACAGTGGAAAATATTTGGCCATATTCCACAATTAATATCAAGTCAGAAAGGTGAGAAGACTCAAATTCGAAATTTGATGATCACCCTACATAGAACCTGGATTTGGTGTTACCAGGTCAGTTCGTTTCCTATAATGAAAGATATTACCAGAATATTACCGGAATTTTACCAGAAATAAAGAAGAATTTTTTTTCGAACGACTACATGTAAAACTGAATTATCATATTATATATATATATATATATATATATATATATATATATATATATATATATATATATATATATATATATATATATATTATATATATATATATATATATATATATATATATATATATATATTAGGGATGGAGCGATACCAAAATTTTTACCGATCCCAATACTGATACCTAAAAATTCACCGATACCGATACCCGAAAAAATATACCGATACCGATACTTTATCGATTCATATTCCCAAAATTTTTACCGAAACCGATACTAAGACTTTCAAATTCACCGATACCGATACCGGTATCGAAAATATATGATACCGATACCGATACTTCACTCCATCCCTAATATATATATATATATATAATATATATATATATATATATATATATATATATATATATATATATATATATATATATATATATATATATATATATATATATAAAGCAAAGAAACCAACTCCGACAACATAGATCACACACAACAGACATCACCATACAACTAAAGACCCTAAATGTACAAATCTCAGCACTGATATCAAATCACAAAAACAAATAAATTCAAAGAATACCTACAAAACAACCTAACAGATCCCAACGATAAAAGAACATTTCAGGTAATCAAACGAGTACACAAATCCCAAAACAACCCTCCAACACTAAACGAAGGCTTAAAAGTAAACAACAACACTCTTCTTTCACCCAAACAACACTGCAATATCCTCGCTCAGCACTACTCAAACATCTCCTATAAACCCACACACAACAACAATAGGAAAATAATCCGACAGCTCAAACACACACACGTAGAACGCAATCCAAACCCCCCCCCCCTTCTCTTTTATCAGGACACTACCCAGGGAATCAAAACACTCAAAAATTCCCCAGCTACAGACCCAGATAACATCTCAAATTTACATCTAAAACACCTAGGACCCATAGCTACTACATACCTAACCAAATATACAACAAATTTTACACATACAACTTCATCCCCGCAATATGGAAGAAGGCAGTAATTACCCCCAAACTGAAACCCAGGAAGACCCAAACTTCCAACCTTCATACCGCCCGATCTCCCTCCTGTCCACACTATGCAAACTCTTAGAAAAACTCATTCATTCAAAAATTCAACCACTCATATAAACCCCACAATTTCAACACGGATTCAAGAAATTCCACTCAACCACCACGGCCCTCGCCACCATCTCTCAAAACATAATAAATGGCCTCAACAACAAAAATACCATCCCACAGAACCGTACTCATTGCCATCGACATCAACAAAGCATTTGACACAGTCCCTAGACATAACCTCATACAAAAAATCCTACACTCACCCATACCCAGCAATTATAAATGGATTTCCAACTTCCTCTCCGATCGTACAGCTCAACTCTCCAACAAAAACCATCTTTCAAAAACAGTAAAACTAAGAAATGGTGTCCTACAGGGAGCCATCTTATCCCCTCTACTATTTAATCTGAACACAGCAGACCTACCAACCCCACAAACTCCAGATATAAAACTAATAACATTTGCCGACGACATTTCCATTACGATATAACACCCTTCCATACCCACAGCCACCACACTCACTCAATCATACATCCAACAACTGGGAACATGGCTAAAATCAAACAGAATTACAGCTTCCCCCTGAAGAATCCTCGATCAAACTTATTACCACTGATAGACTCCAATCTTCCCTCAACCCCCACGTAAAACTAAATAATACCCTCATTCGTCTTAATAAATCTTCTTAATACATCTCCAAAGATCCTAGGCCTCACATATGACACACACTTCACCTTCTCAAAACGCATCCAAAACATAACCAACACTGCAAACAGGAAATTAAACATCGTACGAACACTGTCACAAAACAACTTCAGTAACGAACTAACCACCCTCACCATAGCATACAAACACTTCATCAGACCAACACTTAATTACGCATCTCCAGCCTAGTACCCGGCCACCTCACCATCAAACATAGAGAAATTACAAAAGGCAAAAACAAAATACCGCTCTTCGAATCATCACAGGTTGCACTAATAACCATTCCAATTCAGCCTAATACTACAGTAGCATATTCAGAGCCATTCCACCTACTGCAAACAACACACCACTAAACAAACACATACACACTAAATTATCTCAACCCCCGCCAACCAAATCATCTACTCAACGAACAACCCCCCGACATAGCAAATACATAAAACACATTACCACGCAAAACTCAAATTACCCTATCCAGATTAAGGTCAGGCCACCACCATAACCTACAAGCATACAAACATAGATTCAATATAAAAAAAAACACACTATCCCCAATATGTCAAAGATGTATGCAAGAACCAAAGACAACAAAACACCTCCTTCTGAGATGCCCCTCCCTTACGCAACACAGAACGCTCCATCACGTCTCCTCTCTGAGAGACCTTTGGGGACGACCGGCGGCGGTTGCGGATTACCTAAAAGCAGTGTGGCCCTTCGAATGAGGAAGATCCAAAGGGTGAAAAAGTAAAAGTGTATGTATATATATATATATATATATATATATATATATATATATATATATATATATATATATATATATATATATATATATATATATATATATATATATATATATATATATATATATAATTTAAAGAATACTAACACTACTCGTGTTCTAATTATATATCAAATTTTAATTTTTAAAACCATTAGATTAAAACAGTAAAAAGTAAAACACTAAAACGAGTTAACAAAGAAGAATAAAAAAGATCATAGTAAAGGTGGAGATTAAAAAGAAAACCGGTATGACGTTTCGGAACTTTCCCTCATCGGAGACACTGTGTCTTCGATGAGGGAACGATAGGTTCAGTTCCGAAACGTCAGACCGTTTTTCTTTTTAATCACTACCTTTGTTATGTTCTTTTTTATTCTCCTTTGTTAGCTCGTTTTAGTGTTTTACTTTTTACAGTTTTAATATCTTGGTTTTAAAAATTAAAATTTGATTATATATATATATATATATATATATATATATATATATATATATATATATATATATATATATATATATATATATATATATATATATATATATATATATATATAATCAGATTGTACTTACTTGAAAACTGAAGTGAATAAATGGCAACTACTATGACTAAATTTTGTGCAATCACAACAGCACGCATTTTCTTTGTTTTGTCTTTTAAAATAAAATACTGTATATATATATATATATATATATATATATATATATATATATATATATATATATATATATATATATATATATATATATATATATATATATATATATATATATATAGGCACAAGTTTATTTGATGCGCTCTTTTCTAAAACTAAAAAATACCCTAACAATTTAAATATATATATATATATATATATATATATATATATATATATATATATATATATATATATATATATATATATATATATATATATATATATATATATATATATATATATATAAAGTTTTTATAAAATATAAAAATAAGGTTTATTTTTATATTTAATTTTAGTTCTATTATTATTTTTTAATTATTTATTCGATTTTTTAAAATTTCTTGTTTCATATAATATATATATATATATATATATA
>SEYY01022336.1:70000-76262 GCA_009176605.1 Armadillidium nasatum
TCCAAACATTAAACTTACAATAATAGAAATTGTATTACTTATCCAAAACTAACATCATCTACTGTCAGGGTGTCACACTCCCTTAAACTTCATGAACCCAGTTCTCATTTAGAGATAGTAACCTCCTTCAGAAAAGTGCAGAATATCGTAAAGACATTTTAGTTCCAGAATACAATTTCAGAGTTGCAAGTGAAGGGAGAAAACCAAACTTCTGAATAAACGAAAAGACGCTGAAAGATTTGATCAGAGACCTTGATCGTTTTTAGCTTTTTGCGTGCAAGATCAATTAGCTGAATTTATTAGATGAATTGTGTTAATCATAAAACAAAGGAAAGCGTAGTGTAGGTTTTACCGGTTTCTTCACCCAACTACATGGACTCTGCTT
Organism: Armadillidium nasatum; assembly: GCA_009176605.1. Taxonomy (NCBI): domain Eukaryota; kingdom Metazoa; phylum Arthropoda; class Malacostraca; order Isopoda; family Armadillidiidae; genus Armadillidium; species Armadillidium nasatum. The sequence goes on from SEYY01022336.1 coordinate 70,386, forward strand.
CCTGATACAAAGTGTTTGATCTGTTCTTGCAATAAAAAATGGTCCTGTAAACCTAATGAGCACCGCCTCATCTTTGACAGCTATTTCAGAAGAATCAAATCTGCGTTTTCTATAAATGGACAAAATTTCAGTTTCTAAATTTTTCTCGCTTCGTTGGCCCGAAGAAAACAACACCCTCAAAGTCTTTCTAGACTCTTTAAAGTATGATATATACTTTTAAAGGTCATCGTAGACTTCATCATATTGGCATTTCTGATGAGTCCCTCTAGTCGGTTTTTTCCACCATTTGTGAGATGGGCAGAGTGGACCGAATTCTCTTGGAGGGGAATGGGAGGTGGGGAGGAACAACAACGTATAATAGAAAGTGGTGTGTTCTTGATAGATGATTCCGTCACCTCAGGTATATATATATATATATATATATATATATATATATATATATATATATATATATATATATATATATATATATATATATATATATATATATATATATATATATATATATATATATATATATATATATATATATATATATAATATATATAATATAAAAAAAAAACTTTAAATGCAAAATAAAATTGAGCTATATAATATATATATATATATATATATATATATATATATATATATATATATATATATATATATATATATATATATATATATATATATATATATATATATATATATATATATATATATATTACTTTGCGCTATAACTGATTGTTCAGAAGAAGAGAGATTTCTTCGGAAACTTTATTTGAGATGTTGTAATTTCTGCCTTTTAATGACATTTTCATTTCAAGCCCAGAAAGTTTTCTTAAAATATTTTTCATTGGGATCCATACCCGATCGCAAGCTGACATCTTGAATGAAGTTCTGGGTCCGGAAGGATGATAAAAATGTATGTAAACATCATCGTTCTCCACACTTATTTCTTCTACCTTTCCAATCCACCATTGGTCATCATATACGCAAGCTACTGTGTCATTTATCTCTAAACTTAATGAAGCAATTTTGCTGACACAGTGGTCTTCGTAAACGTCGGTTTTTGAGGTTGGATAGCACCTAATTATGTTCTCTGAAAGTGGAAAGAATTTGTGAAAGTTTCTTGTTCCCTTAATTCTCAAACAATTTTCATATCTCGTTTTAAGTCTTTCAATGTGTTCATTAATTTCTTCTTCTTTTACGAGAAAATAAGTTATTCCTCTTAATTTCTCTTTGCAGAATGAATATATTTGGTCAATATTAAGAATTTGGTGTGTTGTTGTTCTTTGTAAGCTGACTTTGCTTAATTCGCGCTTTGTTGTTCCTCCAACCCCATCACAGGCATTTTTCCCGTGGCAAGATGCAAAGAAATGCCATTCAGCTTTTAATGCGAAATCTTTTTGGTGATGGCAAATGTTAACAAAATTTTTTTTTATTCTTATACTGGCTACCACTTCCATCTGAAAAATAAACTAGCTTTTCAACTTTAGGCAAATTATGTTTAATATATTTTACTACATATGTTTGGAAGACGTGAACAACTGATGTGTTGTGCTCTAAGTAGTTACTTAAAGCACAAAGAGAGTGACTTCTTAATTTACTATTTTCATCTCTAAAATATAGAACAAATGGGTGCAAAGTAGCTTGGTCATTGACCCAATGATACCCTTGAATTTCGTTCTTGGACTACGTACGTGTAGTTCTCGGCAAAATCAGCCAAGATTATGCATTCATTTTCAGATAGTTTTTCTTTCTTTTCTTTCAAAAATTGCGATTGAATTTTAGAAATATAATGGTGACTTTTGAGATTTGCCAATTTTTCAACCAGGGATTCAAAAAATTCATCTTGATTTTTTATGATTGTCACCATTTCGGCCCTGTCAGTTGTTACCCATTGTTTAAACTACATTGTCGGGCATTACCTCCTCAAACTCTTTAAACATTTCAAAAATAATGCCTTTATCAGGACATTCTTTGCACAAGCTTATCATGCAGTTATAATTATTAATATAACACACTAATACATCAAGTAAATCTTTGTAATTAACATCGAGTTTTGCACCATCAATCATCAGCTTTATGTTCTGATGAAAAATACAAACACACACAGAGTGTGTGCCTGACGACCCAGCTAAGATACACCATTTGGGGCGTAATTCACAAAACTTTGATCTACCAATTTTATGTTCAGGATGAGTATTTTTGAAATGCACATACAGTTCATTAAGATTTGATAACAATAAACGCTTTTGTTTAGTGACTTTCTCACCATTTATAATCACTTTCTTACACTCTTTCATACCTGAACACATTCTACTGTTTTGATCAATCTTCAAAAAATTCTTGAACTTTCTCAATGGTTTCTTTGCTTACACCTACGGGCCCTTTCTTTTGACCTAATATTGGTAACACGCCTTGTTCTTTGACTAAATTTCTGCATAATCTGACTAAACGATCTGGTACTTTGAATTCCGTAGCAATTTGTTGTTTTGTCCAAGAGTCAGGGAGCAAGCTTAATGTTTTTACTTTCTCCTCTTTGGATGCAATCACACACTTCTCTTTCAATTTAGCAATCAAATTCATATAATCTTCATTCAATGAGCTTACTATATTTTCTTGACGGTCACGTTTACGTGAATCATCATAGCTTAAACATGAGTCTAAGCTCGTTCTTATTATTCCAGATACTTTCTTAACTTTTGATCTCACAGCTTCTTCTCTTTTTACACAACTCACCTTTCTCTATTTAGAAATAGGAGATAATCCTAAAATGGAACAAGCTGAATCCAGTCTTTGAAATGTTTCATCAGCTGGGACAAAATTATCTTGTGGATCGATATCACTTACATTTGGTACGGATTCAGGATTGACAACAAACAATTTTGAGTGACAATTTCGGCAAAGTGATTTTCCGGGAATTAAGGACACATTTGAATTTGCAGGGGAAATTTTAGAAATGTTTTCCAACTTTATTTCTCTTAAATCTTTAGTAATTCGTTTCCTATGGATTTTTAAAGGATCTGAACAGTAATATCCAAAAAGATGGTTGTATTTCAATACAAATTTCTTGTAATGGTACTGACAAATTGTAGATATACCATTACTGATTCGTAACTTAAGTAGCTTTTGATTTATGTCATCAAGTGAGGTTAATTGTTTCAATGAAGTTGAAACAGAACCATAAACAGTTTTATGGCATTCTTCGTTTAATATTTCTCCAACAGAACATACACTCATTTTTTATTATTTTAAAAAAAAATTTTTTTTTTTTTTTTTTTTTTTTTTTTTTTATTCTAAATATATATATATATATAATATATATATATATATATATATATATATATATATATTATATATATATATATATATATATAATATATATATATATATATATATATATATATATATATAATAACGTAGCACACACAAACAATTTTTTTATGAAAAAAAATATATTTTTTTTATTTAAAAATCAAAATGTTTATTATATATTCTTCATATTTATGCAAAATTTTTTTTTTTTTTGGCAGGAACTTTCTTCTCTGTCTACCCAATATATATATATATATATATATATATATATATATATATATATATATATATATATATATATATATATATATATATATATATATATATATATATATATATATATATATATATATATATATGTTTAATATGTAGACGCCTCATTAAGTGAGAAAAACCAGAGTTTGGAAGAGGATCAAAATATTGCTTGGAACATAACTTTCCGTCGAAGTAGAAAAAGCGAAACCAATTGGGGCAAGCCATGAGAAAATGGAATTATTCCATTTATTTTTACAAGAGGCGCTTTTGGTAATGATTTCACTTTTTTTTTATTAATATTATTTAATTTCAGTTTTCCTTTGAAATTAATAATTCTCAACTGTGCAACTATTTTCTTTTTCTATTTTATCAAAAAATTAGTTCATTTTTTCATTTTTTTTTATTGATTAAAACATTTTCTACTCTTATGTGCTGTAATAAAAATGCAAAAGTGTTACAAAACTATCTTTTGTAATAATAATTTTGTTCTAATTGGATGGATAATGTTATTCTCTAATTCTTTACGTCAAAAAGTATAAAGCATAACCTATTCTCTTCAGGCTTCACTTTCCGAACCTGGACATATTTTAAAATTTACCTATTTCACACTGGAAAACGTACAGTCGTGAACAGAAGTTCGTTCCTATTAAGCTGAAATAAATTTTATATAAAATAGGGATCATTTCAGATTAGCCAATACTTAAGCTGCTCAATATTTTATTTTCTTTTTAAAAATAGTTTTAATGATCATTTTATATAATATTATTTCCAGAAAGGAACGAACTTTTGTTCACGACTGTACATAAAAATTTAATGTAATTATACTGCTAATATATAAGTAATCAGAAAAGGGTTTGTAGTGAATATAAACTATTTTTAAACTTTCTTTAAAATTACTGTAAATCACCTTAACAAATAAACTACAAATATAGTCTCCCATAAAGTTCTCGTTATAAACTATTTTCAAATGCCAAATTCCAGAATATCTTGGTAAAATACCTCGCACTACTTCTCTTATCACGGCCCACGTTATCCTTTAATTTATACATATAAACGTCAAGGATAACGACTTTTATGGAGACCTTGCAAAATATTTTAACGTAGTTATTCACCATACTATCAATATTGTCTTAAAATGCTGAACATAGGTTATGTCACTGTTATTTACTAAATAACAACGAAAAATTGTAACAAAGTTGTGGAAAACTTCTTTTCCTTCCAGAGATTCAAATTTAAATAATCACTTTTACATTTAGTCCGACGAAAACATAGGCTTTAATCTTTGAATTAAACAGCTTTTGGGAAGAATTCTTGAAGGCTGAGACTTCACTATCTTAAGCTATGACAAATTGTTCCATTAGCCTTAAATTTACCTGAGGTGACGGAATCATCTATCAAGAACACACCACTTTCTATTATACGTTGTTGTTCCTCCCCACCTCTCATTCCCCTCCAAGAGAATTCGGTCCACTCTGCCCATCTCACAAATGGTGGAAAAAACCGACTAGGGGGACTCATCAGAAATGCCAATATGATGAAGTCTACGATGACCTTTAAAAGTATATATCATACTTTAAAGAGTCTAGAAAGACTTTGAGGGTGTCGTTTTCTTCGGGCCAACGAAGCGAGAAAAATTTAGAAACTGAAATTTTGTCCATTTATAGAAAACGCAGGTTTGATTCTTCTGAAATAGCTGTCAAAGATGAGGCGGTGCTCATTAGGTTTACAGACCATTTTTTATTGCAAGAACAGATCAAACACTTTGTATCAGGAACAGAGTCCATGTAGTTGGGTGAAGAAACCGGTAAAACCTATACGACGCTTCCTTTGTTTTATGATTAACACAATTTCATCTAATAAATTCAGCTAATTGATCTTGCACGCAAAAAGCTAAAAACGATCAAGGTCTCTGATCAAATCTTTCAGCGTCTTTTCGTTTATTCAGAAGTTTGGTTTTCTCCCTTCACTTGCAACTCTGAAATTGTATTCTGGAACTAAAACGTCTTTACTATCTCTAAATGAGAACTGGGTTCATGAAGTTTAAGGGAGTGTGACACCTGACAGTAGATGATGTTAGTTTTAGATAAGTAATACAATTTCTATTATTGTAAGTTTAATGTTTGGAAGGTCAACGATCCTAAAGTAACAGTTGCTTAAATAGTCAGTAGTTTTCCATCATATTCTTAGAATAGTGACGTTCATGACAAATTGCGATTATAAAAAATTTTTCTTTCCCCCAATACTAATAATTTACAGATTTTAGTAAAACATTTCATAAACATTTTTGAAGAGCGATGAAAAAGTTAAAAAGTCTGAAAA
>SEYY01022337.1:0-5000 GCA_009176605.1 Armadillidium nasatum
TATATATATATATATATATATTATATATATATATATATATATATTATATATTATATATATATATATATATATGCGGCTCCGTAGCTCAGTCGATCGAGCACTCGTGATAGCAATCGAGAGGTCCAGGGTTCGAGGCCTGGCCGGAGCGGGAAATGTGAGCGATTTCTCCTTGCTCTTAGCTCCGAATGACTCAGTCGTTAAACGAGTACATCAGTGGAGTGCTCTTGCCACTGATGGAATAATCTCCGATCCGCGATAGGCCTGGCCCAGCCAGCGGTATCCGCCGTGGGCCCTTGAAACCCAGGGATCTTCCTCGAAAGATCCCACTGACAGGACTTAGTCCTACCTGGGGGAAGGTGATTATTTATTATATATATATTATATATATATAATATATATATATATATATATATATATTATATATATATATATATATATATATATATATATATATATATATATATATATATATATATATATATATATATATTATATATATATATATATTATATATATATATATATATATATAAATATAATATATATATTATATATATATATATATATATATATATATATATATATATATATATATATATATATATAATATATATATATATATAATATATAATAATAATATTATAATTTATAAATAAAATTTTTTTTTTTAAAATTTTTTTAGAGTTTTAAAAAAAAAAAAAAAAAAAAAAAAAAAAAAAATAAAATTAATAAAATAAAAAGTTAATGAATAAAAACAATAAATATCGTTGACCTTTAATTTGGTTTTCTAAATATCTACAAAACTAATTTACTTTTAAATATATATATATATATATATATATATATATATATATATATATATATATATATTATATATATATATATATATATATATATATATATATATATATATATATATATATATATATATATATATATATATATATATATATATATATATATATATATTAATATATATATATATATATATATAATTTTTTTTTTTTTTTTTATACTCACAACTTTTCGCACAAACGTGGGGTGTTGACTACCAGAAGTCACAACTTAACAGCATTCATCCCCTCACCAATCTTTTCCATTCATTCCTGTCCTCCGTCAACCGCAAACCCTCCTCCCATCCCAACCCCCTATCCCTCAATAAGTTCCTTGACCCCACTTACCCAACCTCCCCTAGGTCTCCCCCTCCCTCTTACACCTTCAACTTCCGATATAAGCACCTTTTTAGCTAATCTCTCATCATTCATCCTACAAACATGCCCAAACCACCTCAGCATGTTCTGCTCAGCTCTCTCAACCATACTCCTTCCCCAAGCACATTGCTCCTTTATTCTCACATTCCTAACTCTATCTCTTCTACTTACACCACATACCGCTCTCAGACCTTTCATTTCGAAAACTTCTACCTTTTTCCTTTTTCTCGCATTTAACCTCCACACCTCGCTCCCATACATAACAACCGGAACACAACATCCTCAAACATTTTCTTCTTCACTTCTCTTGTCAACCTTCCTCTCTTCCAAATATCCCTCAAGCCTCCCAAAACTTTCTCCCCCTCTCTTATTCTATATCCAACTTCGTCACTCACAAACATCACCCCCCTCAAAATTCACACCCAGATATTTAAAAGAATTAACCCATTCCAATCTCTCCCTCCCCACCTTAATTAGCAATTCATCTCCCCCACCTACAACCCTATCTACACTCTCCCCATTTTTCATCCATAACACTTTACTCTTTCCTGCGTTCACTCGTAAACCTAACTCATCACAACATTTTACAAACTCATCCACCAAAACTTTTAAACCCCTTGTGACTCAGACAAAAGTACAACATCATCCGCATATAATAACACATTCACATTCCATATATCTTGATGATCATTCATTCTCACCCCTTTACCTTCTCTTTCCATCAACCTCACCACTTTATCTATAAATAAATTAAATAAACCCGGAGACATAACACAACCCTGTCTCAAACCATTATTCACCTCAAAAAAATCCGTTTCCATTCTATTTATTCTGACACACGCTCTACTATTCCTATAAAGTGATCTAATGCCCTCAATTACTTTCTCCTCAATTTCATACTCCCTCAAAACCTCCCACAGTTTATTCCTATCCACCCTATCATATGCTTTCTCTAAGTCCATAAAACACATATACACATCCTTCCCTTTTTCTCTCTTTTTTTTTCAATCATTCTTAAAGTAAAAACCTGATCCATACACCCTCTTCCTTCTCTAAAACCTCCTTGTTCTTCACAAATCATTTCATTAATCCCAATCTTATTCAATAATATTCTACCATACACTTTACCCACTATACTAAGCAAACTTATACCCCTATAGCTCCCACACTCAAATTTATCACCTTTTCCCTTAAATAAAGGAACTATACAGGCATCTTGCCAATCTTGAGGCACCTTCCCCATTACCCAACATAAATTAAATAACCTCATTAACCAATTTACTACACTTACCCCACCTTCCACTAACATCTCACCACTTATCCCATCCAAACCTGTCGCCTTACTCCTCTTTACTTTCCTCAGAGCTTTACCTATTTCTTCTAACGAAATTCCACCATCAACCTCTTGGGTCAATCTACCCCTTTCTCTCTCCAGCACCTCTACTTCCCTCCTTACCTCATTCACATTCAAGAGCTTACCTTAAAATACTCTACCCATCTAGCTCTAACTTCACTTTCCACCTGTCTTATTTCTCCATCTAACCCTTTTACTCCATCACTCAATACCTCCCTCTTATTCCTAACCTTATTCACCTCCTTCCAAAACATGTTACTCCTTTCTCTAAAACTCTCAACTATCTTATTACCCCATTTCTCATCTGCTCTTTCTTTCGCCCTCCTTACCTCCCGTTTGGCTAACCTCTTCTTTACCTTATATGATTCCCAATCCTCTAAACTTTTTGTGCTCAAATATTTTTCAAACGCCTCCTTTTTTTCCTTTACTACTATATTCACCTCCTCGCACCACCATTCACTACCCTTTCTTCTACACTTTCCTCCCACCCTCCTCACCCCACATGCATCCCTTGCACTTTCTACCAATACCGCCTTAAACCTCCCCCACTCCTCTTCCACACCCCCTAAGACTCCTCCTCTTACCTCTTCCCAACCTATATTTAGCTCTCTTTTAAAATGTTCCCCTACTTCCCTTTCCTCCAGTCTTTCCACTCTCACAATCTCTACTCCCCTCTCCGAACATCCAATCTTTCTCCATCCCCCTTTCACTCTAATTTTGGCTAACACCAGAAAATGATCAGAAATTCCTCTGGCGGATCCCCTAAAAACATTCACGTCTAATAATCTATCCCTTATCTTCTTCCTAATACATATATAGTCTATCAAACCCCTTTCACCATTTACCCCACTAACCCAGGTCAACTTATGATTCAACTTTTTAATAAACCATGTATTCCCTATTATAAATCTATTAGCCATACAAACTTCTATTAAACTCTCTCCATTCAAATTTCTATCACCCACCCCGAAAGGACCCACCACCCCGCCTTCCATGTCTGTACCAACTCTTGCATTTAAATCACCTACTAAACACACATTTACACCTGCCCCAAAACCCCCTAAGCAATCATTTAAGTTCTCCCAAAACACACTTCTTTCTTCTTCCCTCGCTCCATTCACTGGCGCATAAGCACAAACAAACACCCATTCCTCTCTATTAAACCTTAGCCTCACCCATACAATTCTTGATGAAATTCTTACACACTCTCTCATACATTCCCACCATCTTTGACTCAACACTATCGCCACCCCTTCCCTAGCTCTCACTCTCTCACTAACTCCTGAAAACACCCCTTTAAAGTCCCCAAATTCAATCTCTCCTTTCCCTTTTAGTTTAGTTTCAGTCAACCCTAATAAATCCAACTTTTTATCCTTACATATCTCCCCAATTTCCACTTTTTTCAAATCATCATTTAAACCTCTTACGTTCAAACAACCAATTCTACACACCACTGAGTCCCTTTTTAACTCCATTCTTACTACTCTGGCAGTATACGATTCGCGTCCCACCCACTGGAGGATTGAACCTTCTCCTCGCAGCACCTCTCCCCAAAGTTAATATAAAATTAATATATTTGAAGTTAAAATAAATATAAAATCAATATTTAAAGTTAATATAAAATTAATATATAAATGAAATCTACAAATATAAAATCAAACAACAACCTTTGACAAAAAAATCAACCCTAAACCAATTAATATTATAAGAGTGTTAAAAATTAACTTTTAAACTATCAAAAACAAAACAAAATATTCGGATAAAATAATAATAAAAAGTATAAAATTCCAAAACAAATTAAAATTTAACAAAATAATCACTTAAACTAGAAAAAAAAGTAAATAAATATAGATATAAATAAAAATAAAATACAAATAAAAAAAATAAAATATACAAAATGAAAAATTAAAATATGCTTAGATATGAAAAATTTATAAATAAAAAAATATATTATATACAAATATATTATAATATATATATATATATATATATATATATATATATAAGTATACAAATACAAAACAAAAACAAAAATACAAAATGTAAAATTAAAAAAAGCTAAAATATGTAAAAATATGTAAAATATGTAAAAATAAAGTATACAAAATGTAAAATTAAAATATGCTACTATGGATATGCTACTACTACTATGAATACTAATAAATATATAATTACAATATAATATACAATTATACACTATGAATAAAAAAAAAAAAAAAAAATCAAAAAAAACATATACATACACTCTTATAACACTAAATTATAAAATACACAGAACTAAAATATATTCGAAAATATTTGCCACACACTATTTATATAAACACTCCAAAAGAACGAAAAATAAACTTCTACAGCTTCACAAAATTAATTATGACAGTATAAAAAGTAAAAAAAAACAACAAAATAAATAAAAAAAAAATGAAAAAAACACAACAA
>SEYY01022337.1:15000-21865 GCA_009176605.1 Armadillidium nasatum
ATATATATATATATATATATATATATATATATATATATATATAATATATATATATATATATATATATATATATATATATATATATATATATATATAATTACTATTATAATAATATTAGCTATTTATAATTATTAAAATTTGAAAAAAAAAAAAAAAAACGGCAGCGTTTGTATTCCATGAGAAATCGGGATTGAATTTTAATTCATTTCAACAGTTGTTATTAATGAAAAATAATTTAGGAATATTATATAAAAATAGACTCATTTTGCATTGCCTTTTGAGGTGTTCGTGTGTGTATATATATATATATAATATATATATATATATATATATATATATATATATATATATATATATATATATATATATATATATATATATATATATATATATATATATATATATATATATATATATATATATATATATATATATATATATATATATATATATATTAGGGATGGAGTGAAGTATCGGTATCGGCAAGTATCGGCATATTTTCCGATACCGGTATCGGTATCGGTATCGGTATCGACCTTTTCAGTATCGGTATCGGTATCGGCAAAATTTTTGGATAAGAGTAAAGTATCGGTATCGGTATCGGTATCGGTAGTAGTATCGGCATATTTTCCGATACCGATACCGGTATCGGTATCGGTATCGGTATCTTGTAATTTTTAGGTATCGGTATCGGTATCGGTATCGGTAAAAATTTTGGTATCGTTCCATCCCTAATATATATATATATATATATATATATATATATATATATATATATATATATATATATATATATATATATATATATATATATATATATATATATATATATATATATATATATATATATATATATATATATATATATATATATATATATATATATATATATATATATATATATATATTATATATATATATATATGCCACGAGAAAGAGGGCCTGGGATGTAGGCAGAAATATCGATATCTGCCGATATATCGGCAGAAAAATTAGGGTGAAAATTGGGCACTAGTGGTTCTCACGCTCCTTCTTGAGCACTTTTTATGTAATATCGGCATATCAGCAGACGCAAAATCGATATATTTGCAAAATTTCGATATATATGTCAAAATATCGTTATCAGCAAAAATATCGGCACCTCTGTAGAAATGTCGATGATTTTTCAGTTGAAATTCGAGTATTCCTAGACCCCACGTTCTTTCGTGAGCACTTTCGGGGCTCGGAGTCGGAATCGAAGTCGAAGTCAGAACTGGGATTGTAGCAGAGTTTTTCCATTCACGATAAGCATTGTCTCTCTCCCGGAGGGCAAGAGAACAATTGCCATCGAACCATGGATTTTGAGGAGAAAAAGATTTAGTTGAAGATGGAATGAATCTGCCCATCCCTTTTCAGCAGAGACAGAAGCGTCCCCCGAGACAAAGCAAGATTCACTCCAATGATAGTTAGCAAAGAAGCGGCGCATTGCCCCCCAATTAGCCCGATTAAAGTGCCAGAAAGTACGTTTAGGGCATGGTGGAGCTGTTGGAGAGAAAGCATTATAACTAAGAGCTATAAGATTATGGTCAGAGTTACCAATAGGAGGGAAAATGGTGTATTTATAACTAGAAGGAGTTTAGTGGTGAAGCATAAATCAAGTGTATTCAAGAATTGGTTAGGACGATCTGGAATGTGTGTGGGTTCCCTAATCAACTGCTCCAGATCGTTAAGAATGCTGAATGAATTGGCCTCCCTCCCACCTGTATCAGTATGAGAGGAACCCAACCACTCAGTGTGGTGTACGTTGAAATCCCCTAAATAGAGGACCTCAGCATTTGGATGAGAAGTGACAGTCTCGATGGTATTGAAAAAAGACTGGAAAATCTGTTCCATTAGGGGAGCAGTAGCAGAAGCACAAGATAATTGTAGTAGTAGGAAGACAGATTTTAAGCCATAAAACATCGAAATTAGGAGATTCTAGATTTACGAGACGTGTCACAGGATTGTTAATGTTAATATAGGCACAGACTCCACCATTTAGACGGAAATTGTGAAAAAAGTTGTAGTTAGAGACATTAAGATTGCTAGAGAAAGAATCCCTGTCCAGCTGGGTCTCAGACAGAAGTAAAAGGTTAGGAAGAGAGGTAGTGAGGTAGTGTTCAACAGACGCGAGGTTAGATCGAAGGCCACGAACGTTAGCAAAGGTAATAGAAAGCCCCCGTCTACGCCCAGCCCCACGAACACTCAAATTAGGCATTTAAAAAAAAAAAAAAAAAATCACGCACACACGCACACACGCACTCACTAACTCACTCCCGCAAGCGCACATGCATATATATATATATATATATATATATATATATATATATATATATATATATATATATATATATATATATATATATAATATATATATATATATATACGCACATGAAAAATATCACAAATTTTGCTTAAATATTATTTTATAAAGGAGAAGAAAACTACTTAAAATTTCTAGAAGTGAAAAAAAATATCGTTGGTTCGATACTGACAGTAGTTAAAGTCTATGGATACTGAGGATAAAATATCGATATATCGGTTTTGAAATATCATCGATATTTTTTCGATACTATTGTAAAAAAATATTTATATCGATATATATCGAAACTCTTTCGGCATCTCTCTTAAATCCCTACTTGTGTTATTGCAATGCAATGCCCGTCTAATTAATGTCCTTTGATGAACCATTTTAAAAATTTCTGTTTCCTTGCGTAAATATCGGGTGTGGAGTGGAACATAATTTTCGGAACGCCTGGTCCAGTCAGACTAAAATATCTATTAGTAGCGTGATTAGCCTCACTTATATATAATTAGTGATTAACATCAGTGTTACTAATGAGGCCAATAAACCTCATTAGTAGCAATCTTCCCAAACAGTTCGTATACTTTTATGCTGTGATCTTTCATGATAGAATGGCACACGGGTTTAGGTATGGATGTTGCAACAACATGTCTGTCTTCCCTCGTACTAACTCATGATGTCTCAAACATTGCAATCAAGGTAGCGTGTGAAAATAATGTAAAAGGAATAGTCATTATGGGTGATTTTAATTTTCCAGACATTGAGTGGAATTCTTTGAGTAGTATGGTTAATAGAAGTTCAGTATTTGTAAATTGTATTCTATACAACTTTTTGAGTCAGATGGTCCAAGAACCAACAAGGCATGCAGCATTGTTAGATTTAATATTAACAAATGATGAAATGATGGTAAATGATGTCGAAGTAGGGGAGACTTTAGGAGCTAGTGATCATTATATTATTAGATTTAACTGGAATGTGAGGTCTGGGCCCAAATTGCAAGTCAATAGGGAAAAGATATTAGATTTTAGAAATGGAGATTTTAGCAAATTCCGAGCAATGCTCAATGAAATTGACTGGGATAAGGAGTTTAATGGTCAAAATTGTTTCATCATGTGGGAATACTTCAAGCAAATATTGGCTAACATACAGTCTGTGTGTTTTAAAGATAAACCCATTAGGGTGGCAAATAGAAAACCTAATTGGTGGAGTAGAGAGATAAAAGAGAAAATCAGTGAAAAGCGTAGATGTTTTAAAATGTTCAAAGGTAGGAGAAGGGGGGAAGATTTGGAACATTATAAGAGAATTAGGAATGAACTTAACCAGTCAATAAGAAGAGCAAAGAGAATGGCAGAAATTAATTTGGCAAGAAATAGTAATAAAGACCTGAAAAAGTTTTTTAGCTTTTATAAATTTAAAAGCAAGGATAAGAAAATTGGCCCAATTAAAATTGATGGGAATTTAGTTAGTTCAGATAAGGAATTGGTTAATATTTTCAATGCTTATTTTGCATCAGTGTTTACTGAGGAAAGGTTGGATAGCAGTTTAGAGAGTAATAGTTCTAGTATGCATGTAATGAATAGGTGTACAACATTTCAAATTGAGTTAAATGAAATCGCATCCTTACTAGAACATATTGACCCAAATAAGGCAGCGGGTCCGGATGGTGTGTATGGTAGAATTCTAAAAGAGGGGAGTAGCAGTATTGCAAAGGCACTGTATTTGATTTTTAAGCGATCTATTGCTTTTGGAGAGGTACCTGAGGACTGGAAAGCAGCATATGTGGTGCCCATATTTAAAAAAGGTAGTAAAGAAGATTTAGGGAACTATAGGCCAGTTAGTTTAACATCTCTGGTTGTGAAAATTTTGGAAAAGTTACTGAAAAGTCATATAGAGAAGCACTTAGATGATAACAAGATACTATATAACTCCCAGCATGGCTTTAGAAAGGGTAGATCATGTCAGACAAATCTACTAGAATTTATGGAATATATTACTGAAAGTATAGACAGGGGTGATCCAGTTGATGTCATATATTTAGACTTTAGCAAGGCTTTTGATAAGGTACCCCATGTTAGGCTGATGCAAAAGTTGTCGCAGTATGGTATAGATGGAATGGTACACAATTGGATTAAAGAGTGGTTAAAGAACAGAAGGCAGTGTGTATTACTTAATGGTAATAAGTCATTATGGGAAACGGTGAAGAGTGGGGTACCACAAGGTTCTGTGCTGGGACCACTTTTGTTCCTTATATATATAAATGATTTAGACAAAGGTCTTAAATGCAAGGTTTCTAAGTTTGCAGATGATACCAAAGTGGTTACCTCAGTAAGGAATAATGATGGATGCATAAAGCTTCAAGGTGATCTAGATAGACTTCTTGGTTGGGCAGAGAGGTGGCAAATGAACTTTAATAGTAAAAAATGTAAAGTTCTTCATGTAGGTTACTCAAATGAAGGATTTAATTATGAAATGAATGGGGAGTGGCTTGAGACTGTGGACCAAGAAAAGGATTTAGGTGTGATTAATTAGCAGTAATCTGAAGGTGGGTGATCAATGTTTGGAAGCAAGGAATAAAGCTAATAAGATGTTAGGTATAATTAATCGCAATGTAGTTTACAAGAGCAAAGAGGTTATAAGCAAACTATATAATAGCTATGTCA
The DNA here is from genome assembly GCA_009176605.1 of Armadillidium nasatum. Classification (NCBI taxonomy): domain Eukaryota; kingdom Metazoa; phylum Arthropoda; class Malacostraca; order Isopoda; family Armadillidiidae; genus Armadillidium; species Armadillidium nasatum. Next base: position 19,984 of record SEYY01022337.1, read on the forward strand.
GGCCAGCATTAGAGTATTGTGCACAAGTTTGGGCTCCTCATTTAAGAAAAGACATAGATATGCTGGAGAGAGTACAACGTCGAGCAACAAGGATGATTTCTGGCTTTGAAAATAAGAGCTATGAAGAGAGGTTGAAGGAGTTAGGAATGTTCTCAGTTGAAAGGAGATTTCTCAGAGGGGATATGATACAAGTTTACAAAATATTTGCATCTGACAGTAATACAGAGATTGAAAAATACTTCATAGTGGACCATGGAAGAGTAACTAGAGGACATAATAAGAAAATTAAAAAGAAGCCATGCCATCTCGATCTAAGAAAATACTGTTTCAGTAATAGAGTTGTTAATTTTTGGAATGACTTGCCACGGGAGGTTGTTGACTGTGATTCTCTTGTCAAATTTAAAAAGGGGCTAGATAGATATATGGATGGTTTGGGTATTATATAGAATAATCTGACTAAGCCAAATTGGTGGGTATATATGAATTTTTGGATCAACAGATCAACCTATGACTAAGCCTAACGGCAGTTTTTGTAGTGGGTGATGGTTCATTGAGTATTGCATGTGTAATGGGGTTTAGTTTTTCTTTTATCTATGCATGACTATGCATGAATGAACTGATAACTGGGATGGGATAGACCTAGTCTTTCGTGCATGTATTAGTATTGTTATTATTTGTTTGGACTGGGACAGTCTCGATAGGCCCTTGTGGCTTCTAACTGTCTCTATTTTCCTATGTTCCTATGTTCCTACATATCTACCTCACTGTTTCCAATAACAATTTGTAAATTATATGGCCTTTGTTAATACATGTGGCAAATCCCTAACAGCAGGTTAATTAAGTTCAGAATTAATTATATATATATATATATATATATATATATATATATATATATATATATATATATATATATATATATATATATATATATATATATATATATATATATATATATATATACTCAAATATATAAAAAAGACAATTCTAAACACTTTCATTGCAATAAAGCTCTCTGCTACGTGTAAACTGGACATACTATAAAAATGTTTTATTTTCAATCTAACATTACAATAAACAAGTTCTCACAATATAATTTTCCTTATAATGAATAAAATTTAAGGAATATATATATATATATATATATATATATATATATATATATATATATATTATATATATATATATATATATATATATATATATATATATATATATATATATATATATATATATATATATATATATATATATATATATATATATATCCTTAAATTTTATTCATTATATGGAAAATTATATTGTGAGAACTTGTTTATATTGTAATGTTAGATTGAAAATAAAACATTTTTATAGTATGTCCAGTTTACACGTAGCAGAGAGCTTTATTGCAATGAAAGTGTTTAGAATTGTCTTTTTTATATATTTGAGTAATATATTATCTTGTTCTTTTCCTTTGGAATTAGTGATTCATTTCCTTAAAAGTACTAACATTTTTTCATTGGTGTGATTGAATATTTGAGATCTCCTTCATTGTCAAAATTTCATTTGATGATTTTACTTTGAAGTGGTTCTATTTGTGTTGATTAATTTGTTGCACTTGCTGATGTCCCAGTTGATATTCCATTGAAGTATATAGTATGATTTTATAAATCTCTGATCATCTTGAGGGAGGATTCCTTCTAGCTCCTTTCTCTGGTGGAAATTTGGTAGGCCTCTCACCAAAAGGAAAAACTATTATATATATATATATATATATATATATATATATATATATATATATATATATATATATATATATATATATATATATAATATATATATAATATATGATGGCATCCACAGACTTGATAAAAATTCAATATCCACATGGAAAAATGACACC
>SEYY01022338.1:0-17500 GCA_009176605.1 Armadillidium nasatum
ATACAGGTTTAATATAAAGGACTTTATTAAAATATATGCCAGTAAAAATTATATTTAAGTTCCTTTGGTGAATTAATTACAAATGAGAGTTTATATTAGAAATAATAGTTAGAGACAATTAAAGAAAGTACGGGCAAAAAGGGCATAAAATAATTAAGAGAAAATAAGGATTTATGAGGGTGACTTTTATTTTATTGGCGAAAAATATGTTTGCTATTTTATAATAGGGAACAAAACAGAAAAAAAAATTATGGACTTAATTTACTTTCTAATAAATTATATATTATTATTATTATTTTACATAGCTCCCTTTCTAGAATATAGTAATTTATTTAGAGAATAAATTAGGTCTAAAAAAATATATATATAAAAACTAAATCCTTCTATTTCGTCAACTAAAAAAAAAATAAATCATTTTATTTCGTCAAAAAAAAATTCTTTTCGTCAACTTATTAGTAAACTCAACTAATTCTATTAATTAATTAATATCTAATCTATTTAAATTAATTGTTTCAAGACCTTCTTCCATCTGTTCATCTTCACTTAAATAAAGATCTATTCTTTTTACTATACCGGAAGGTTTACGAAAATTACCTCTGACCTTTGTGTCAGAATTGAGTAAATTGAGCTTGTAAAAAAAAAATATTTCAGTTATTTCTTTTGAACCAAAAATCATTATATCTAGATCTCCTGTTTATTATTATTATTTTCCCTCATTTTGTGAGCGGGTTTTCAATTTTAATTCTCTAAATTTTAATATTAAATATTATTAACTGATTTTAAAAAGTAAAAAAGTTTGAGAAATAAAAATATTACCTAATTCATTTTAATTGTTCAAAATTAGACCAGACAATAAACATGATTATTCTTATTAATTATCCTGAGAAAATTTTTCTCAAAAAAAAAATATCCTAGCCCCGAAGTATGGTGCATTTTGGCCTAAATCACCATAGTTCTATTTCAGCGGCCTTACAATAGACATCCCGAAGGAACTGTTCTATTTTGAACCTAATCGGTAAGGAAATGTCTTTGGCAAAAACCATGCCAAATCCGCAAGGCTAAACAAAACCATAGAGGCAGCTTCGTTGAGCTCCATCTAAAATTAAACAAACCTAGAGGCAGCTTCGTTGAGCTCCGTCTAGAATCTTCACTTTTTATTATCCATCGTTGCAACGATCTTAAATTTAATAATCATTTTATTATTCCGGAAACTAATTTATTTAATCTTCTAATTCATTTATTTTCGGATGAGATATTTCTCACTCTAACCATACAAAATTTTAAATATATTATTTCTCAATTCTCTTTACCTTTAATTAAGTTTCCCTAATAATTTACGTTTTCTTTTCTTAAAACATTCTTAAAACAATGAAAACTACATATATTAGGCTAACCAAATTTCCAAGTTATATTCAATAAGTCTCTTTTGAACTCGTGAAACATCCTGAACATGTCTTTAATGATTTTAAAATTATAATTACTGTTATTATTATTATTATTATTATTATTATTATTATTATTATTATTATTATTATTATTATTATTATTATTATTATTAGGATTATATCGCTTATTCAGAGTCAAAATCGGAATCGCTATCAGGTTCTACTAATTTATAAATAATTTTTAAACTTAGCTCTTTGGCTTGGACAATAACTAAAATAAGATAGGTTTCTTTCTTTAATTCTTTCCTTACTTTCTTATGACTATTAAACCATTTAAGAATTTCCAAACTAAAAGTAATTATATGCTCAATTCTCGCAACAAGGTCAAAGGTAGGTATTTTCATTGAATCGGAATCGTTAATCAGTATATGGTAATATCTATAGACAGTTTTTAGTATCAATTTAGGGGCTTTAGTTACTAATATACATTCACTTACGAAGTAATTAGCCAAAGAAAAATGCATATTAAAATATACAACCTCGTTGAAATATTTTACTTTCTGAGATATAGAAAAGAGTGTCATTTTATCATAGCCTGAAATATATATATCAAGTAAAATAAGGAGTACATATCTTTCCTTTACAGACTCTTTAAAGAATGATCTTTTACAAATTAAAGTACTAATGAGGAGCAACAATGTTAATATTAAGAGAATTATTCTTTCAATGCTCATGATAAAAATATCGTTGTTAGAATTTCTTTCAGTTATTATATTAAATAATTTGCTTTAATATTAGAATTACAATATTCATTTCACTTTCTGCCACATTTATGACTTTAAGAGTCCAAATAATTTATTTTAATATTTATTGCAATGGTACTAATCTCACGCACTACCTCAATTAATTATAATTATATCTAGATCTAAAGCTATGCTTTTGCGCCTAAATCTTGCCGTTTTACCGCCAGGTGAGAGTTTCTATCTAATCAACTAGTCCACTTGTCCACTTGTCCACTTGTCCCGACGCTGCCGCCAGTGTGGAATTTTTATTTTTAACGTTATTTTTAGTTAGTACCAATTGCAAGCAAAAATAAGAATGTGGCAGAAAATTAAAGATTGTTTCTATAAATTCGTTTTATTAAAAATATAACAAAAATATTAATTATAAAAATGTAATAATGGTAAGCGTGCTTCGGCTTCGGATAGGGCGTTTAGTAATTAAGGTTCTTTTCGATACTAGATTTTACGTTATAAGAACAGCTGATCGACAAGAATCAGTTTTGTATAAATAACTTAGGTTCAACTCTTTAACATTGCAAGTACAACATCGCTTTGTAAGTTTTCAACATTACATTTACATTTGCAAGTACAACATTGCGTAGTAAGCTTTCAACATTACCTATTATTTGCAAGTTCAACTTTGTTTAATAATATTGCAAGGACAACATTGCTTTGTAAGCTTTCAACATTACATATAACAAGATCAACACTGCTAAGTAAGGAACACCTTTACTTTTATTATATTTGTAAGATCAACCTTACTGAGTAAGCAACAACATTACTCTCAGGTAAGCCCTCAGCATTACCAGTTAAAAAGGTAAGAACAACATTACCTTTCAGCTTCTCTATGCAAAAATCGTAGCTCGGATATGCCTTCAAGTGAGCTATAAAAAATGATTTCTAAATTAACAATATTATAATTAATTAAATATCATTTTATGATAAATAAAGTTTTAATAAAAAATTATAATTTAATATAAGTAATTTCTCGATAATTAGGGGTAACTAATTTAGCAAGTTATATATATATATATATATATATACTAATATTTATGTTCAAGTGAATTTTCATTTACCAAACCTCTTTTTATAATACATAAGGATATTTAAAATATGCAGGCAATCCTTAGGCCTTTGAAATTTATGTAAAAACACTTCGTAAGTTTTAACAAAATTCGACATTTCACAATGCAAAATGTAAGAGGCAAAAATGAAGAGAATTTATGAGTGCCAAATTTAATTAAGATGTTATTTAATTTTATATTTATATTTTAACATATTTTGGTGGAATGTATAATTTATTATTTAGTTTATTAATAAATAGTTTCTGAATCAAAGTTAATTCAAATTAAATACTTAGTTCTTTAATTTTTAATATTAGAGCTCAATGTGGCACGTCTGGTTTTTACGACGAACATGAACGCCAACTTCTAGTAATAAATGCATTTTAAGATTTTATCGGTTTGTAAAGATTTTCTTAATAATATTAAGTACGATTTTAATTAGATATATATAAATTTATTTATTTATAGATGATTTTTAACTCAACAAACAATTTTTATTAATTCTGGATCAGGTAAACTTAAAAAGTATTTTGTAGCTCATTAGGCTTTAAAAAAAAAGTAGTTCCTAATTCTTTTCAATATTATTATAATCAAAATGTCAACGTATATATATACAGGTTTAATATAAAGGACTTATTAAAATATATGCCAGTAAAAATTATATTTAAGTTCCTTTGGTGAATTAATTACAAATGAGAGTTTATATTAGAAATAATAGTTAGAGACAATTAAAGAAAGTACGGGCAAAAAGGGCATAAAATAATTAAGAGAAAATAAGGATTTATGAGGGTGACTTTTATTTTATTGGCGAAAAATATGTTTGCTATTTTATAATAGGGAACAAAACAGAAAAAAAATTATGGACTTAATTTACTTTCTAATAAATTATATATTATTATTATTATTTTACATAGCTTTCTAGAATATAGTAATTTATTTAGAGAATAAATTAGGTCTAAAACAAATATATATATAAAAACTAAATCCTTCTATTTCGTCAACTAAAAAAATAAATCATTTTATTTCGTCAAAAAAAAATCTTTTCGTCAACTAAAAAATTAAAATAAATCTATTTAAATTAATTGTTTCAAGACCTTCTTCCATCTGTTCATCTTCACTTAAATAAAGATCTATTCTTTTTACTATACCGGAAGGTTTACGAAAATTACCTCTGACCTTTGTGTCAGAATTGAGTAAATTGAGCTTGTAAAAAAAAATATTTCAGTTATTTCTTTTGAACCAAAAATCATTATATCTAGATCTCCTGTTTATTATTATTATTTTCCCTCATTTTGTGAGCGGGTTTTCAATTTTAATTCTCTAAATTTTAATATTAAATATTATTAACTGATTTTAAAAAGTAAAAAAGTTTGAGAAATAAAAATATTACCTAATTCATTTTAATTGTTCAAAATTAGACCAGACAATAAACATGATTATTCTTATTAATTATCCTGAGAAAATTTTTCTCAAAAAAAAAATATCCTAGCCCCGAAGTATGGTGCATTTTGGCCTAAATCACCATAGTTCTATTTCAGCGGCCTTACAATAGACATCCCGAAGGAACTGTTCTATTTTGAACCTAATCGGTAAGGAAATGTCTTTGGCAAAAACCATGCCAAATCCGCAAGGCTAAACAAAACCATAGAGGCAGCTTCGTTGAGCTCCATCTAAAATTAAACAAACCTAGAGGCAGCTTCGTTGAGCTCCGTCTAGAATCTTCACTTTTTATTATCCATCGTTGCAACGATCTTAAATTTAATAATCATTTTATTATTCCGGAAACTAATTTATTTAATCTTCTAATTCATTTATTTTTGGATGAGATATTTCTCACTCTAACCATACAAAATTTTAAATATATTATTTCTCAATTCTCTTTACCTTTAATTAAGTTTCCCTAATAATTTACGTTTTCTTTTCTTAAAACATTCTTAAAACAATGAAAACTACATATATTAGGCTAACCAAATTTCCAAGTTATATTCAATAAGTCTCTTTTGAACTCGTGAAACATCCTGAACATGTCTTTAATGATTTTAAAATTATAATTACTGTTATTATTATTATTATTATTATTATTATTATTATTATTATTATTATTATTATTATTATTATTATTATTATGGATTATATCGCTTATTCAGAGTCAAAATCGGAATCGCTATCAGGTTCTACTAATTTATAAATAATTTTTAAACTTAGCTCTTTGGCTTGGACAATAACTAAAATAAGATAGGTTTCTTTCTTTAATTCTTTCCTTACTTTCTTATGACTATTAAACCATTTAAGAATTTCCAAACTAAAAGTAATTATATGCTCAATTCTCGCAACAAGGTCAAAGGTAGGTATTTTCATTGAATCAGAATCGTTAATCAGTACCTTTGACCTTGTTGGGAATAGCATATAATTACTTTTAGTTTGGAAATTCTTAAATGGTTTAATAGTCATAAGAAAGTAAGGAAAGAATTAAAGAAAGAAACCTATCTTATTTTAGTTATTGTCCAAGCCAAAGAGCTAAGTTTAAAAATTATTTATAAATTAGTAGAACCTGATAGCGATTCCGATTTTGACTCTGAATAAGCGATATAATCCATATAATAATAATAATAATAATAATAATAATAATAATAATAATAATAATAATAATAATAATAATAATAATAATAATAATAATAATAATAATAATTTAAAATCATTAAAGACATGTTCAGGATGTTTCACGAGTTCAAAAGAGACTTATTGAATATAACTTGGAAATTTGGTTAGCCTAATATATGTAGTTTTCATTGTTTTAAGAATGTTTTAAGAAAAGAAAACGTAAATTATTAGGGAAACTTAATTAAAGGTAAAGAGAATTGAGAAATAATATATTTAAAATTTTGTATGGTTAGAGTGAGAAATATCTCATCCGAAAATAAATGAATTAGAAGATTAAATAAATTAGTTTCCGGAATAATAAAATGATTATTAAATTTAAGATCGTTGCAACGATGGATAATAAAAAGTGAAGATTCTAGACGGAGCTCAACGAAGCTGCCTCTAGGTTTGTTTAATTTTAGATGGAGCTCAACGAAGCTGCCTCTATGGTTTTGTTTAGCCTTGCGGATTTGGCATGGTTTTTGCCAAAGACATTTCCTTACCGATTAGGTTCAAAATAGAACAGTTCCTTCGGGATGTCTATTGTAAGGCCGCTGAAATAGAACTATGGTGATTTAGGCCAAAATGCACCATACTTCGGGGCTAGGATATTTTTTTTTTTTTGAGAAAAATTTTCTCAGGATAATTAATAAGAATAATCATGTTTATTGTCTGGTCTAATTTTGAACAATTAAAATGAATTAGGTAATATTTTTATTTCTCAAACTTTTTTACTTTTTAAAATCAGTTAATAATATTTAATATTAAAATTTAGAGAATTAAAATTGAAAACCCGCTCACAAAATGAGGGAAAATAATAATAATAAACAGGAGATCCTAGATATAATGATTTTTGGTTCAAAAGAAATAACTGAAATATTTTTTTTTTACAAGCTCAATTTACTCAATTCTGACACAAAGGTCAGAGGTAATTTTCGTAAACCTTCCGGTATAGTAAAAAGAATAGATCTTTATTTAAGTGAAGATGAACAGATGGAAGAAGGTCTTGAAACAATTAATTTAAATAGATTAGATATTAATTAATTAATAGAATTAGTTGAGTTTACTAATAAGTTGACGAAAAGAATTTTTTTTTGACGAAATAAAATGATTTATTTTTTTTTAGTTGACGAAATAGAAGGATTTAGTTTTTATATATATATATTTGTTTTAGACCTAATTTATTCTCTAAATAAATTACTATATTCTAGAAAGGGAGCTATGTAAAATAATAATAATAATATATAATTTATTAGAAAGTAAATTAAGTCCATAATTTTTTTTCTGTTTTGTTCCCTATTATAAAATAGCAAACATATTTTTCGCCAATAAAATAAAAGTCACCCTCATAAATCCTTATTTTCTCTTAATTATTTTATGCCCTTTTTGCCCGTACTTTCTTTAATTGTCTCTAACTATTATTTCTAATATAAACTCTCATTTGTAATTAATTCACCAAAGGAACTTAAATATAATTTTTACTGGCATATATTTTAATAAATCCTTTATATTAAACCTGTATTTTATATATACGTTGACATTTTGATTATAATAATATTGAAAAGAATTAGGAACTACTTTTTTTTTAAAGCCTAATGAGCTACAAAATACTTTTTAAGTTTACCTGATCCAGAATTAATAAAAATTGTTTGTTGAGTTAAAAATCATCTATAAATAAATAAATTTATATATATCTAATTAAAATCGTACTTAATATTATTAAGAAAATCTTTACAAACCATAAAATCTTAAAATGCATTTATTACTAGAAGTTGGCGTTCATGTTCGTCGTAAAAACCAGACGTTGCCACATTGAGCTCTAATATTAAAAATTAAAGAACTAAGTATTTAATTTGAATTAACTTTGATTCAGAAACTATTTATTAATAAACTAAATAATAAATTATACATTCCACCAAAATATGTTAAAATATAAATATAAAATTAAATAACATCTTAATTAAATTTGGCACTCATAAATTCTCTTCATTTTTGCCTCTTACATTTTGCATTGTGAAATGTCGAATTTTGTTAAAACTTACGAAGTGTTTTTACATAAATTTCAAAGGCCTAAGGATTGCCTGCATATTTTAAATATCCTTATGTATTATAAAAAGAGGTTTGGTAAATGAAAATTCACTTGAACATAAATATTAGTATATATATATACATATATATACTTGCTAAATTAGTTACCCCTAATTATCGAGAAATTACTTATATTAAATTATAATTTTTTAAAACTTTATTTATCATAAAATGATATTTAATTAATTATAATATTGTTAATTTAGAAATCATTTTTTATAGCTCACTTGAAGGCTTATCCGAGCCTACGATTTTTGCATAGGGAAGCTGAAAGGTAATGTTGTTCTTACCTTTTTAACTGGTAATGCTGAGGGCTTACCTGAGAGTAATGTTGTTGCTTACTCAGTAAGGTTGATCTTACTATTATAATAAAAGTAAAGGTGTTCCTTACTTAGCAGTGTTGATCTTGTTATATGTAATGTTGAAAGCTTACAAAGCAATGTTGTCCTTGCAATATTATTAAACAAAGTTGAACTTGCAAATAATAGGTAATGTTGAAGGCTTACTACGCAATGTTGTACTTGCAAATGTAAATGTAATGTTGAAAACTTACAAAGCGATGTTGTACTTGCAATGTTAAAGAGTTGAACCTAAGTTATTTATACAAAACTGATTCTTGTCGATCAGCTGTTCTTATAACGTAAAATCTAGTATCGAAAAGAACCTTAATTACTAAACGCCCTATCCGAAGCCGAAGCACGCTTACCATTATTACATTTTTTTATAATTAATATTTTTGTTATATTTTTAATAAAACGAATTTATAGAAACAATCTTTAATTTTCTGCCACATTCTCATTTTTGCTTGCAATTGGTACTAACTAAAAATAACGTTAAAAATAAAAATTCCACAATATATATATATATATATATATATATATATATATATATATATATATATATATATATATATATATATATATATATATATATATATATATATATATATATATATATATATATATATATATATATATATATATATATATATATATATATATATATATGGGTGGGTTTGGTGGGTGCTCTCCAGTGCCTCACTTCATTGAGTGCTTTATAGGTCACACGTTGAGTGCTTTTCGGAATGTCCAATAGGTAATTCTTTCTTAGCACACAACATTCATCTCAATTTACATATTTCTAAACACTTTATCTTTAAACAATTTTATAAAAAACTTGGATGTAAATCAAATTGACTATGTGGGTCGCGAGGTCAGCTTCCCAATCCACAACTATTATATCTTGGAAGTTGAGAGTTATCTATCTCTATGTGGTGGATGGGGACATTTTTGTTGGTTTTAATTAAGCTGTCGACTTGTTGGGGCAATAGTTCTAATTTTCTATTCATTTTTCCAACATTTTCTACTACATTTATTCCAATTTTCTCATTCCTGCATGAATGAATATCATCTTTCTTCTAAACTTTACATGTCTTTTTTAACAGGAAACAAGTCGTTTAGAGTCCCGACCTCAGTCCATACTTTGCTACCTTCCACCTTCCACCTTCCACCTTCTTGTCCTAAATTATCATTAAATTGCTAATGTACATGTGTGAGCAATGATGTCTGTTCTGATGTTGCTAAGTTAGTTTCTTCCGAACATTCTACTTTATGACTTCGTCTCCATAACCAGTCAATGAGTAAATTTGCATGTTCTGTTTATTTATGACACTACTTCCACTATAAATCTTTTGATTTCCTGAATTCCAAGATTGAGAACACTCTCGCCTCTCTCGGTTTCAATATTAATCATTTCTAATAGCTTTCTCTAGTTTCTGAAATTCTATTAAATTTCACTATTAATTTTCTATTCACAACAGCTCTCAGCAGATAGTGCGGACGTTAAACATATCTCAGATCGTCATGAAGATGATCCTGAGATTTCAGACCTTAGGGCAGTCCATAATTGCATAAGGAAAATTTAGGCCTTTATATTAATAAATTAATTATATAACTCCCCATCCTCTCTTCCTTAAAACGTGCCTGTCACGCAATTCCAAACCCCTCATTGATAGTGACGTATCGTTTCTCACAAACACCTTCTTTCACTTATAATACGTGTACATAAAATAAGTGTTTTCAAAAATGGTTTGGTACATTGTGCCAAATTGCCTAAAAAAAGCATGTAAGCTTCAATAATAATAATAATAATAATAATAATAATAATAATAATAATAATAATAATAATAATAATAATAATAATAATAATAATTAGAAAAATAAATTCCTTTTAAAGAGTAATGTAAGGCCATAAATGAAATCCGTTCCCCTCTTAATCACACCATAGCACTATCAAAGGCTCCTGTCCCTCCTTCCAGCGATATATCATTTTTGAATAGAAATTTCCTTTAATTCCAAACCATCTCTCTATAATTTTAAACTATTAAAAATTTCCTTTGTCTGCGTTCTCGTGAATACGAAGCTTTAAAACAGATCAGGAAATTATTATCCACAATTTTAGTGGCAAGAAATACACAGATACTTACAGGCATTCACATATATGTAAATATCTACATCTACATACACACACACACACACACACACACACACACACACACACACATAATATATATATATATATATATATATATATATATATATATATATATATATATATATAATATATATATATATATATATATATATATATATATATATATATATTCACTATTCACCTTTCCCACTCTCGTGGGGTGGTGCTTGCCATAATTCCCTCACAAATATACTCACCCTTACCTCTCATCCCCCCTCACTCACCACCTCCATCCATCTCACTCTGTCCTCCACAAGTTTACTACTCCCTTCCAAACTCAAACTCCTTTGTCCCAACATTTCTCTTACCCCATCCTTCCATCTCCACTTTGGTCATCCTCTACCTCTTCCCACCTCCACCTCGAATCTAAGTTCCTTGACCACCATCCTGTTTTTATTTATTCTATACACATGTCCAAACCAACTTAGTACACCCTTCTTTGCTCTATTCACCACACCCCTCCTCTATCCATACATCTTCCTTATTCTTTCATTTCTAATCCTATCTACCCTTCTCACACCACATATCGTTCTCAATCCCTTCATCTCAAACGCATTCAAACTTTTCCTTGCCTGAGCATTTACCATCCAAGTTTCACACCCATACATTACAGACGCCAAACACATACACTCAAACATTTCAACCTTTATTTCATTCTCCTAGACCCCCCCCCATCACTTTCAATCTCTCTACCATTCTATTCTTTATTTCCTTTCCCGTCCCCCTTTGCCTTCCACCAACATTCCCAGATATTTAACCTCCTTTTCCTCCTCAAAGTTCTATCCTCTCACTTCAACACCCCATCATTAATCCCTCCTCCTCTCATAACTTTACATATTGCTGGATTTTCATTCAGTCCCAAGTTCTCACAATTCCCCACAAACTCCCTCTCACTAACACTCTCAGCTTTTCCATAGACTCTGTCACCAACACCGCATCATCTGCAAAAAAGCAAAACACTTATCTCCCATTCTCCCTCCACACTTCTTGACCTTATACCTTTCCTTTCCCTCTCCATTCCCTTAATTACACCATCCAAAAAAAGATTAAATAACCGGGGCAGCATTACGCACCCCTGTTTCAATCCCACTCCTACATTAAACGAATCCGTGAGTTCCTTCTTCACCCTCACCTTCACCCTTACCCTCACCCTAGATCTACAATTCACATAGAAGGCCTTGATCCCTTTCAGTGATCTCCCCTTACCCCCTTTCCATTAACGTTTCAAACATTTTCTCCTACATATCCTATCATATGCTTTTATAAATCCATGAAACATACATATCCCACTTTATTTTTTCCACGCAATTTCTCATTAATCATTCTCAGTGTGAACACCTGGTCCACACATCCCGTACCCTCTCAAAAACACCCTTATTCTTCACCCACCCCCTGTCTTGTCAAGTCTTTCTTTCATGTTACTAACATCCTCCCACAATTCTTCCTAATCACACTAAACAGACCTATCCCCCTATAATTCTTACACACCATCTTATTTCCTTTTCCTTTATATAAAGGAACAATTAAGACGTCCTGCCACTCCTAAGGTACTCTTTATTATACCCAACACACATTAAACATTATCATCAAGCAGTCAACTATCTCTGTAGGTCCTTTCCTTATCATCTCTCCATAAATACCCTCAGTTCCTGCCGATTTTCTTTCTTTATCTTTCTTATCACAGCCTCCACCTCCTTCTTACTAATATTTTCCTTCCCATCCACAAAAACATCTTTCTCATTATTCCCCACCTTTCCTCCTTCTCTTATCTCTCTCACCCAGTTCAACAATTCATTAAAGAACATTTTCCCTCTCTCTCCTACTTCTTCCTCACCTTGTAATATCTCTTCAACTTTCCCCATCACTCTCTTTCACCGTTCTTTCCCCCTTCTCCTCACCCTATTTACCTCCTTCCAAAACATTTTATTTCTCCCCTTGAAATTTTCTGTTAACTTTCTACCCCATTCCTCTTCCACACTCCTTTTGCCCTCTTAACTTCCCTCTTCCCCTCTCTACAACTCTCCCTATATTCCTCCAAATCCAAGCTTCCCTTATACCCAAATACTTGTTAAAGGCATCATTCTTTCTTTTCACCATGATCCTCAGCTCTTCGTTCCATCACTCACTTCCTTTCCGTTTTCTATTCCCTATTTTCTTCACCCTTCTCACATCACATATAGTTCTCAAACCCTTCATATATATATATATATATATATATATATATATATATATATATATATATATATATATATATATATATATTATATATATTATATATATATATATATATATATATATATATATATATATATATATATATATATATATATATATATATATATATATATATATATATATATATATATATATATATATATATATATATATATATATATATATATATATATATATATATATATATATATATATATATATATATATATATATATATATATATATATATATATATATATATATATATATATATATATATATATATATATATATATTTGAGTGTAGATTTTTTTTGTAAGTGCCGTGCGTGTGTGTGCAATAAAGTGCAATAAAGGAAAAAAGTTTATAATAAAATCAAAACCTTTGAATAAACTATTTTCCAAGAATGTATTTGATATGAATTATTTTTGATCAGATTGGAAAAGTTTTGAGAAAGTAATAAATTTGATATTTTCTCAGATTTAAATTTCCTTCTAATGTGAATAAGATTTATAAGAAATTATATTAACCAATTGCTCAGTGAGTTACCTAACCTAACCTTTAAATCATTTTTTTTGGGGGGGTGAGCTCAGTTTCCAGCATGTTTCTCAGGTTTCACCGAGATGCAGAGAGAGAGAGAGAGAGAGAGAGAGAGAGAGAGAGAGAGAGAGAGAGAGAGAGAGAGAGAGAGAGAGAGAGAGAGAGAGAGAGAGAGAGAGAGAGAGAGAGAGAGAGAGAGAGAGAGAGAGAGAGAGAGAGAGAGAGAGAGAGAGAGAGAGAGAGAGAGACAGAGACAGACAGACAGACAGACAGACAGACAGAAAGGAGCCTCGAAGAGGACAACCTGGTCATGGCTGAAAATAAATTTTATGTGCTTTTTAAATCCAACATTGGCCCCTCTAAATTCCCATGAGCCTCCCCCTTTATTTCGTCCCTAAACTAGTAATTTTTTGTTTTAATGCTGTGATTAATCCAGAACGTGTTCCCTAACCTTTAATTCACAGAATTTCTTCAAAGCTTCTTGGTATTTCAGTCTTCAGTAAAGTGGATCGTCTCTGGACATTAAGAAAACTACCTCCATCACTCTTTTCGCCGTTTTGAGTTGATCTTTACCCCTTTTGGTCTTCGTAATGCTGGGTCCACCTTTCAACGTTATATTTACTCTATCTTTCGTATTATTACTTTTGTCTTCGTTTACATAGAAGACCTTATCTTATCTTCTTCAAAAGAAGAAAGCGCTTCTCCTCTTCGTTAGGGTCTTCAACTTGATGAGAACTATCATGCTTGTAACTTGGCAAATGTCTGTTCTTCCTGATCTTTCTGAACTTCATAGGCGTTAATGTTTCCCCAGTGGGTCTTCTATTCCTGCAGTAATGCAGACAGAAATTGCTTCTTATCCTCGCACTTGCTATTGTTTCCCTATCTCGATTTTCGAGTATGGTCACACACTGACTCATCCTCGATTTTCTCATATTATTTGCTTTCTGACTGATCTTATTAAGGTTTGTCATTCCAACAAGTCTTCTTTTGAACTGACGGAACTATTAGTACTTTTCCTGAGATCAATCTGTTATTTCTTCCTCTTCTGCCTTTCTTTTCGCCAGCTCTGATGCGACGAACTTACGATTGGTCACTAATTCATCATCAATCAACAAGGTAGAGGAGCTATTCTATATCAGATGGTGGACGATACTCCGGCATCATCTGACTTTTTCAATAATAGCTTCCCTAATCTAAAGCAGATATTCATCTTTCGAAAGTAAACTATGCTTGGTTTCGATCCATTCTTAGAGATTAGCAATATCACTTTGTGTACCTCTTATCGCTGCCTTTTACAGCAGGACTCTAGCTAAGCGCAATCATCGGCAACGTCATTTATCACTCTTGACTGAGTTTGTCTTCTATGGTTTGTCAAATGTTGAGATAATGTAGTTGTTGACGCGCTCTCGTGATTTGTCTCTTTCCATTCATCAAGCTGACTTTCTTCCGTTGTTCACCTTCATGAAACTAACCTTTTATGTCATTTAATATTTGTGTATTGTGATATTTTTGCACATCATCCATGTCCTTTTGTGCCTGCTCCCATTAGGAGAAAGGCAGTTCTTTGACGACCTTAATGGAATGTCCTATCCTGGGACAAAAAAATTCTTTCAATTGATGAACGGACGTTTTTATGACCCAATTTGGATAGGAATATCCACTCATGGGTTCAGGAGTACCATCAGAGCCAGATTTTGAAAATGCAAGGAAATCCCATAGTAATATATATATATATATATATATATATATATATATATATATATATATATATATATATATATATATATATATATATATATATATATATATATATATATATATATATATATATATATATATATATATATATATATATATAATATATATAATATATATATATATATTATAATAATATATATATATATATATAAGTATTATATATATATATATATATATATATATATATAATAAAAGGATAGGACAGAAGAGATTAAAAGTTGAAAGAAAGTTTTCTGCGACTAATTTTAAGATTGCAGCTTTTAGATTTGAACTTATTTGGAGAATTAAAAATAAAACGAGAATAAAAAAAGGTTGCTGGGGGCAATGAGTATAAAATTTTTATATTGTTGAAATTATACTTTTTATATTCCGTATTATTATTCCATTCTATTTTTAAAAAAATTAATTTAAATAATTGTGTTATTTCATTCATGTAAAAAAAATATTAAATTGAGCGTTTCAAATTGCGGAGATTTTTTTAATTTTTTTATGGAAATTATTTCAGTAATTGATAAAATATAAAAAAATATTTACGAGAAGAAGGACAATGCTGAAGCCATGTTCAATAGAATAATCCTTTTTAAATCTAAAGTTTACACAAACTATTAAATTTTTCATTCATTAATTAACGACTAACAAAATATTGACGAAAATCCTTCAGGCTGCACAAGGTTATTGAGTAAAAAATTAAATATATATTTTTAATCCGATTTGTTATTTAACTCCATGTATTATTTTTCTATGGAATAATTTTTTATAAGGTTTATTCTCTTCCTCAGTATTTAAAAGATTTTAATACAATAAGATTTATTTAATATTTAATAATAATGTCAGAATGAGAGAAGTTGATCTAGCTATTATTTTACATAATGGAAAACATATGAATTTGTTATGGGATATCTTTTTAATTATTTGTATATTATGTGCATATATATATATATATATATATATATATATATATATATATATATATATATATATATATATATATATATATATATATATATATATATATATATATATATATATATATAATATATATATAATATATATTATATATATATATATATATATATATATATATATATATATATATATATATATATATATATATATATATATATATATATATATATATATATATATATATATATATATATATATATATATATATATATATATATATATATATATATATATATATATATATATATATATATATATATATATATATATATATATATATATATATATATATATATATATATATATATATATATATATATATATATATATATATATATATATATATATATATATATATATATATATATACTATAACCACCATAGTTTGGGATAGAGTCGGAAATTTGGTCAACAATGGCCGATATGACCTGATACACAGCGTTTAAAAGTGTGCAAGTCAAAGAAAATTGGGAAAACAGATAAAGGGAGTGTTCCAGACTTTACCAGTAGAGTACATGTAAAATATAGCATAGAGGTTAAGTTTGGGGTCGGAGAGTTGGACAGAGAAAGGATGAGACTGTGTAAGAAAGTCGAGTCGCACGAGCCCTTCTCAATGGAGGAGGTATGCGACGTGAGAGGTTAGAATAGCAGTGTCCTTTGTAATAGCGATAGATAGAGAGAGTGACCCAACAATTCGACTGGCAGAAAGAGACTGAAGAGAATTAGTAAAGAGCAGAAGTGTTGACTATATATATATATATATATTATATATTATATATATATATATATAATATATATATATATATATATATATATATATATATATATATATATATATATATATATATATATATATATATATATATATATATATTATATATATATATATTATATATATATATATATATATATATATATATATATATATATATATATATATATATATATATATATATATATATATATATATATATATATATATATATATATATATATATATATATATATATATATATATATATATATATATATATATATATATAATATATATATATATATATATATATATATATATATATATATATATATATATATATATATATATATATATATATATATATATATATATATATATATATATATATATATATATATATATATATATATATATATATATATATATATATATATATATATATATATATATATATATATATATATATATATTATATATAATATATATATATATATATATTTCCCAAGGAATATTAGAATCCCTAAAATAATGATAACTCTTTCGTAAATAACTTTTCAGATCATATTTAAACCATTAAAAAACAGCAGAATCTGCTCACCCCATTTTGATACTGAAACTATAAATATTACATTATAATCAATACATTAAATATTTGAGTCACTGATAGTAAAAACACTATCTACATAATTGAAGAACTAAAAACTATATCAAATTATCTTTATAAATATATAAAAATCAAGGTCCCTCAAACTCATTTAAAATAGTGGATTTAAT
>SEYY01022338.1:27500-35000 GCA_009176605.1 Armadillidium nasatum
TATAGGAATGGATCATATGAGGACAGCTAAGAGCATGGGTGACAGGACTAGTAGCTTGCCCTTGTAATTAATGATTACTGCTTGCAACAACTCCAAGACCATCAATGAAAACCCCATTTCTGAGATGCATGATCGTCTGAAGAGTCTTTTTGAGAAAGTGTATTTTGGTTAGATGGAGAAGGTGCTAATTCCACTGAGAGGGTGTAAACTCTACCTGGGAATTTAAATAAAACTCAAGGACTGACGCTGAAACTAACGAGCCGAAAAGCATAATCTTTTAGAGCTTTCTAGAAGGGGGACTTCTGAGAGCAGACGGAGGAAGATGCTAGTCCCACTGTCAGGATGAAAACCCTTCCAGGGAGAAGATAAAGACAAAGAGAGTTAATATATTATTTTAAATAATTTCACTATTTAAAACAAAAAAATTAAAGTGTTAAATAAAAAGTTATTTCTTTATTTTCTAAAATGTCCTAACAGTCAAAAGTCAAGAGTAGAAATTCTCCCATTTGAAACTCAACTGATAGAAGAAAACGACCAACCCTCAGAGAGAGTGTCTCTCAAGTCCAAATTAATTCTAAAGTAGGAGGCTTATAGCAGAACTCTTCTCTCAGAGTCGCTTTCTCTCATTCCTTTTTCTTTCTAAGGAAGAAAGAAAAGAATTTCACTCAAGATCTTTTTCTTCGCCCATTTCGATGTCTTGTGCAATTTGAAATATTTCGCCACCCAACTCTAAACATCTTTGGGCTGTAATGAAATTATTTTATGGAAACTGTACAAGTTAAATTTTATTTTAAAATATTCCACTATTAAAATAAAACAATCCTCTAGGCAAAATAAATAAATAAATTATTAATATTCCTGGTAATAATTCTGTCTTCAAAAATGTTCTTCTTTAAAGAACGTTTTAGATTATAGGAATGCAGTAACACATTGTCTAGAATTTTTTGATTTGAAAATATTATTATTAGTTTCTTGATTATTATTTTTATTATTATTATTATTATTATTATTATTATTATTATTATTATTATTATTATTATTATTATTATTATTATTATTATTATTATTATTATTATTATTATTATTATTATTATTATTATTATTATTATTATTATTATTATTATTATTATTATTATTATTATTATTATTATTATTATTATTATTATTATTATTATTATTATTATTATTATTATTATTATTATTATTATTATTATTCCTATTATTATGATTATTATTATCATTATTATAGTTTAGGAAATGTAAGATTACCAGGAGCTGAACTAAATCCACTTCAAGATGACGTCATACTCATTGAATGATAAAGTGGATAATCTATTCAAGTAAAAAAAAAAAAAAAAAAAAAAAAAAAAAAAAAAAAAAATTCAAGGACATTGTGCAAATTAAGTTGACTTTAGATTTACTCTTTATATTATGTTTTTTAAAAGGTTTTCTTTTTCATATTTGCAGAAATTTGGTCTAGTCTTATAAATAGGAATATGTTTTAATTTGTCTCATAATAATTCTTTATATTATGTTTTTTAAAAGGTTTTCTTTTTCATATTTGCAGAAATTTGGTCTAGTCTTATAAATAGGAATATGTTTTAATTTGTCTCATAATAATTACAGTTTATAAGTTAACGTAAAGTTTACAATAATAATAAGTCAGCATTTAAGTCTTTTACTATTTGAAAAAACTCTTTTTTAAATTGAAGGCTCGTGGATGACACTGTGGTTCTAGTTATATGTAAAGAATTTCTACAGATATTATGATAAGATCTCACTTGTCATAATATCTGTAGAATTTCTTTATATTTATTGGAAGTATCTTCCATTTTATGTCGTTTAAATAAATATATTTTTTAAAGTGTTTAACAGTGTAATTCTGAACAAATACTTAAATAATATTTGTGTTATATGACAATTAAATAAAGAATGTTATAGCTTAAAGTAAGGCTAAATTAAATTAAATTAAATTGAATTAAATTAAACAGGCAAATCACATTTTTAGGTAAAGACCTCGAACTAAAATTCATCTTGGGGCTAATAGTTTTGACTAAAAATAAAACTTCTAATAAAAAAGGAAAAAATTTTTTTTCATTGAAGTAATATTCAGATATTTTCTTACATATTTTTAACGTAAGAGCTTTTCATATTTTATAATTTCTACCTGAAATTATTCGATTTTAAAATAAAAGCTGCTTCTCATGAAACCTAAGACCAGGTTATTTATAATTTTTTTTACTCCAGAATGCATTTGAATAGCTTAAAATTAGTATATATATATATATATATATATATATATATATATATATATATATATATATATATATATATATATATATATATATATATATATATATATATATATATATATATATATATATATATATATATATATATATATATATATATATATATATATATATATATATATATATATATATATATATATATATATATATATATATATATGTATATATATATATATATATATATATATATATATATATATATATATATATATATATATATATATATATATATATATATATATATATATATATATATATATATATATATATATATATATATATATATATATATATATATATATATATATATATATATATATATATATATATATATATATATATATATATATATATATATATATATATATATATATATATATATATATATATATATATATATATATATATATATATATATATATATATATATATATAATATATATATATATATATATATATATATATATATATATATATATATATATATATATATATATATATATATATATATATATATATATATATATATATATATATATATATATATATATATATATATATATATATATATATATATATATATATATATATATATATATATATATATATATATATATATATATATATATATATATATATATATATATATATATATATATATATATATATATATATATATATATATATATATATATATATATATATATATATATATATATATATATATATATATATATATATATATATATATATATATATATATATATATATATATATATATATATATATATAGTATAGTTCGCCCCTTTTTAACTCGTTCTTTTTAAATTTATGGTAAACTATTATGAATTATAATTCTGTTTTTCTAAGTAAGTCAATTTTATATTTAAATTTATTTGTATCAAATATTTTGTAAAATATGTATGAAAAATACTTAAAAATATTTAAAACATTTTTCTAACAAACAAAGATCGCTACGATATATCAAAAAATGCCGTTTTTAATGTACAAATTTAATGAAAAACAGAAACATCTGAAGATTTTGAAATCTCACTATATGGCAGCAATACTATTTTTATTTGATACAAAAACAAAAAAATAAAAAGTTCTTGGATTTCGCGAAATTGAGCTCTACACTAATAGAAAGGAAATATTCCATTTTTGCCCTATCTTATTGTATTGTAAACTTTGGTTAACGCGATTATAATTTTTCTCCTTTAAAATACACTATTACCATCACTATTTTTACTACCTTCAATGTAGCGAAGGTGAAGCTCATATTTTGACTAAGGATTCTTTTTTATATTTGTTCATCTTATATTTAGATACTTTATGTCAACTGTATAATGTGATTTCTTTTTACAGAGAATTACATCATTGTGAATATCGGAATGGAAATATTCAATTTTTGCTCTAACTTATTGTATTGTAAACTTTAGTTGACGCAATTATAATTTTGCTCTTTTAAAATACACTATTACCATCACTATTTTGACTACCTATACACTATTACCATCACTATTTTGACTACCTTAAAGGTACGAATGGTGAAGCTCATATTTTAACTAAGGATTCTTTTTGATATTTGTGCATCTTATATTTAGATACTCTATCCAGTAAACTGTAGGATAATTTTCAATAATTAAAGAAATAAAAATAGGATTAAAAAAAAGAAAAAAAAACTGAAATTTTACTGTATAATGTGATTTCTTTTTACAGAGGATTACATCATTGTGAATATCGTAATGGTTATTTACATTTCTATATTTTATATGTTAAGCACAAAATGGTTAAGAAATAGAATGAAAATGTGTGAAAATAAATAATTATAATTTTTATATTTTATATAATCTTTATTTAATACATTTAAAGTTCCAGAGCATCATATAATAAAAAACAAAAAAAAAGTTTTTTTTTATTTTTTTTTTTTTTTTTTTTTTTTTTTTTTTACACATCTATACTCAACTAAAATATAATTAACTCTTCATAATTTTTTTTAATGTGCATGAGTGACTATTTTATGCAAATTATACAAACATTGATTTAACCTCTGGTAATGATCCAGGAATCGATCCTTAAAGATGAATAATTAAGAAGTTCCCGTGCCGGAAAGGTGATCAAAAGTCCGCAACGAGAAACATATTTATATGCAAAAAGGAAATAATATTTTTGAAGGAAAAATGGAAACAGAATAAAGTTGTGATAAAAGTAAAGAATTAAAAGACTGTATCAACTAAATGTAATTTTTTTCACTAATTTCAAATACCTGAAAATGAATCCTGTGGAGATTTATAACTCAACAATCATTGTGGCAATTGAATCTAACCTTCTGAGAAGCAATTTGACTTTCAGAATCTTCAGAGCTTACATTTTTCTCTCTCTCTCTCTCTCTCTCTCTCTCTCTCTCTCTCTCTCTCTCTCTCTCTCTCTCTCTCTCTCTCTCTCTCTCTCTCTCTCTCTCTCTCTATATCTATATATATATATATATATATATATATATATATATATATATATATATATATATATATATATATATATATATATATATATATATATATATATATATATATATATATATATATATATATATATATATATATATATATATATATATATATATATATATATATATATATATATATATATATATATATATATATATATATATATATATATATATATATATATATATATATATATATATATATATATATATATATATATATATATATATATATATATATATATATATATATATAGATTTTGAAAGATTTAAGAAATAGAAACTGACTACTTCTAAAATATAGAAATTGCTATAGAAAAATGGAAGTGTTTTGGTGTTATCTAATGACTTTGCCTACAAATTCTTATTGATGAATAAAGTTTAAAAACTAAATCTGGTATGTCAATAAAAATAATTAGTCCGAAAAAAATTTCTTGAATATTGTGTATATTAGTCAGACAAGGTGTCAGATTTACTGAATGCATAATTATTTTTTTTCTGAAAATTCTTATTGGAAATCTGTTAACGTTTATTAGGCAACATTTGTTTATCTTTTTCTTCAGATTTTTCTGAAGTTCGCTGTATCGTTGAGATAAATTTTGTTATAAAGTCTATTGTCATGAAAATTTTCTGGTCTTTGAAAGATATTTAAATGACATCGTCATCTTAACTCATACCCACAAGTCTTAGGTTTTAGCAATGTACTATTGCGAAACTAAAATTAGCTTTGAAATTAAAGCTTAAATTTATTCTAAGCATTTTTGACTAACATAACTGACAAAATAACTAAAACATAGTTGGTATTCCAAGTGAGAAAAGGTTAAAAAAGAGTATGACCACATTTCTTTTACTTTTTTTAAAGAACTAGTAAGTCTGTCACATAATGTTGATAAACTTACAATCACTAATATATCTCACACAAAAACTTCAAATTGAAAACAACAAAAACATTAAAAAAAACAATAACAACAACAGATAATACAATTTCTTTTACCATCACTATTACTACTATTACTGCTACTACTACCGATTAATTTAATAATACGATTACAATACTATAACTCCTACTACTATACTATTGTTAATACTACAAATAATATATAATAATAATAATAATAATAATAAATAATAATAATAATAATAATAATAATAATAATAATAATAATAATAATAATAATAATAATAATAATAATAATAATAATAATAATAATAATAATAATAATAATAATGATGATAATAATAATAATAATAATGATATATGATGATGATGATGATGATGATGATGATGAATAATAATAATAATAATAATAATAATAATAATAATAATAATAATAATAATAATAATAATAATAATAATAATAATAATGATGATGATGATGATGATGATGATGATGATGATGATGATGATGATGATGATGATGATGATGATGATGATAATAATAATAATAATAATAATAATAATAATAATAATAGCAATGTTTTCAAGTTTTAAAATTTTGACAAATGACCCCTCACTCCCAAATAAAAAAAAAAACAAAAAAAACATTCCATTTGAATATTATATGATTCTCAAAATAAAATATTCCCCTCCCCCCCCCCCCCCGCGCTCAATCCTATCTCTTATTTTTCTTTTGTTTCACAAGATTACCTTTTCTTTTTGCCTTTTAAAAATAAAAATTAATTTTTCTTATTGCAATATTTTTAGACACTTTTCTTTTTTAACTTAATGCAAAATCTGTCAATTGTTTTCAAATAACGACGTTGAAAAATGGCCACATCTTGAATATATATATATATATATATATATATATATATATATATATATATATATATATATATATATATATATATATATATATATATATATATATATATATATATATATATATATATATATATATATATGTGATGATAAATAATCAGCATGTTTTATGGTTTTATATATACTGTTTTATGGTATTTTAAAGTTTACAATCAAAGGAAGAAGAGGAAAATAGAAGATGGAAGAGTGTTTTACTTTACATTTAAGAATGAGTTGAGCAGTCTAATAACCGAACAGACAAAGAAAGAAAAAAAAGAGACCTGTGACTAGGAAGGAAAAGGAAAAAATTACCAATCTCTACTTAAAAAAATTAAACGAAAAACAAAAAACAAAAATAACACCAAATTAGGGTGTCAAGAAAACAAAAATAAAAGCTAAAACAAAAATAACAAATTATGGTGCAAAAAAAAAAAATAATAAAAATAAAAGTAACTAAATTAGGGTGTCAAGAAAAAAAAAAATTGGGGTCTCAAAAAAATAAAAATAAATAAATAAAAAACAAAAACACCACCAAATTAGTTTAAAAAACAAAAAAAACAAAAAAAACAAACAAAAACAAATTAGGGTGTCAAAAAAAAAATAAATAAATAAATTAATAAAAATAATAACAAAAACAATAACAACATATTAAGATGTTACAAAATAAATCTCATTAAATAGGGAGTAAAAATCTTATATGAAGTCAGAGTTAAAACGATCCTCAATAAATGCGAGTCATTTTATATATCTTATACAAAAGAAATATAAAGATATTCTAAGGCATGTTTCGTTCCTAATTTTCACCAACTCATATTTGTATTTTAACATTATTTATTTAAATTTTTAATAATAAATTCAGTTGTACTTAACACGAGGCAAGTTCG